>JZKD02S1179084.1:389168-405294 GCA_000966675.3 Picea glauca | reverse complement strand
TTTTGGGGGGCCTCCCCTTGTTAGGCTGAGTTTTTGGAATAGGTGGTGGAGTGCTCATATTGAAAAGAAGAGAAAAAAGATGTAACAATTATTATTATTGATTGACTTTATCTCTAAAATCAACTTTTACTTCTGAAACTTAAAATAAAAAAATAAAAAATATATATTTAAATATATTTACGTAAAATTAAAATTGAATCAAAGTAAAAAGTGACTCACCTCGTTTCAGATGTCCAAATGCTCAACCTTTTGAAGAAGCCAAAAATAATTTCTAAAAACGACAGAGAAGTCCAGAGAAACTACAAAGATTATTCTGGGTAAAAAGGGTAAAAACTACAGAGATTATTCTCGTTCAAAACCCTAGATATATAATCTTAGAAAAAAAATATGTCCTTCAAAAAAATAAAAAATAAAAAAATTCAAAACCCTAGATATATAATCTCAAAAAAAGAAAAAAGAAAAAAAAAGAGAGAGAAGTATTATTCCCATTCAAAACGGCAGAGATATAATTTCAAATTTCAAAACCGCAGAGAGAAATATTATTCCCGTTCAAAACGACAGAGAAATATGATTTCCATTCAAAACAACAGAGAAATATTATTCTCGTTCAAAACCGCAGAGAGAAATATTATTCTCGTTCAAAACCGCAGAGAAATATTATTTCCATTCAAAACCACAGAGAAATATTATTCACGTTAAAAACCCTAGATATATATACTTAGAAATAAAATATCTCTTAAGAAAAAAAAATTCAAAACCCTAGATATATAATCTCAAAAAAAAAAAAAAGTATTATTCCCGTTCAAAAACGACAGAGATATAATTTCAAAACCATAGAGAGAAATATTATTCCTGTTCAAAATGGCATAGAAATATTATTTGCGTTCAAAACTGCAGAGAAATATTATTCCCGTTCAAAACTGCAGAAAGAAATATTATTCCCGTTCAAAACCGCAGAGAAATATTATTTTCGTTCAAAACCAGAGAAAAATGGTTTAAGGATTATTTTCTTTTTAGCTACGTTATTAAATTATTTCATTAAAAATGTTATACATCAACGTGAAGTTTCTTATTGAATCAAATTAATAGTAAAGTATCATTACATTACTACTATTATCCTTCCCACAAAAATATTGCCTCATACCTGCACCTTTCCCATGATCTTTAGTTGCCAAAAAAGATAGACACAACTTAGTGCTTTATGGATCACTTCTAAAATCTTAAAGCTCAGTTGTTGATTCACATTGACAATCTCTAAAAGATTTTCTCACTCGTTGATTGACGTTGATTTGAAGTGTGTTAGATTTTAATTACTTTGATATCGATTTGACACGATTTGACATTTGTTAGTTTTAGTTTTTAATTACTTTGGCAAGATTTAAGGTGAACATTATATTTTATAGTTTTTAGCAGTCAAATCATTGCATGGAGGGATCTCTTGTCCTACAAACAAGAGGATCTCATACACCAATTTAGTATTTAGCTTAATAGTGACCTTAAAATTAAATTATTATTATTATTAGATAAGTTATTTTCTTGTAAGCTTCTCCCTCCTTTATTCCTTATGGAAACTTGAATTTAATATCACTTGAACAAGCAGTTGAATTCGATATCACATGTTTAATACTTTACTTACTCCACAATCAAATATAATTCCATCAATGTCTATAATGTCTATATTTGTAAACATTATGAGATAATTAGAAATAATGTCAAAATCATATTAATAGTATTATTTTTAAATTTTTTCCCAATTTTATTTTATATTTTTGATAAATAAAAATAAATAAAAAGTTCATAGATATGTTTTTGTTATTTTGTTTGGTTTTTTATTTTTTATTTTACAAATTCAATTTTAATATTTGATTTTAATTTATTTTTTTATCGATTTAGGTTTTAGAAATGAGGAAGATGGGATTTGATTAGTGATTGGAAATCTTATTATGTCCTCTACATCTTGTTTTTAATGATTTGTGGAATATCATTGTTTAAGGTCTTAAAATAGGAATGTAAATGTAATGAATAGATGGTTGTAAGTTGAGGTCATATGTGAATTATGACTATACAATTGATTATAATATGAAATCTCGAACTACTGTAAATGAAGAAGGACTAAAAATAGATGGGGGGGTATGATTCCAGAATTGGGGAAGTGAAATGGGGATAAGGGGAGAGGACCTTAGTGAATTATTTAACCTAAGTCCTTAGACCCTTGATTATAAACCTTAGCTAATGATGTTCTAAATTCCTTAACATTTTATCATTAATCCTTGATTATTAACCTTGATTTAAGTTATCCTAAGCTTGGGATTAAAGGTGAAACATGGGCTTCTCATGAAGACCACATGGTGAGTGATTGGCATGCAAATATAATGTTGGGAATTTGTGCATGTAGTGATTATTATTGTTATGGTATAAATTATTGTACGGGTTGGATGGATGAGGAAAATATTACCTTTGGTACTTGGTGGTGTACCTTCATGCAAGCTTATGTTTTTGTCAATGTACTATTGTTAATGATTATTATACTGCTATGAGATGGAAACTTGTCCTACAACTGAGAATCCTTGGAGTCTCAATAGAGAGATTCCCTGGCTAGCCTATGTTGGATTACTGGAAATTAATTGGGATAGCTCAAGGGATTGTTTAGCAATGAAGGGAATCTCATTCCTTAGGGTGCTAGTTTATTGAGATAGCTATAAAGGGGTTTCTATCCCATGGAGTTCTTGGGTTGTGGGATGAAAATGAGCACTTAGAGCCAAACCTTAGGACTTCACCTTTGTATATTCATAGCCTTGACTTAGGGTAAACCTTTGTCATATAAAGATTAAGTGTGATAGAGTGGCTAAGGATGGGAAGAACATCCTTCATTTGCAACCAATTGGGGGATTATTTTCTCAAAAAGACAAGTATTTTGACTGTGTCGGGAAATGCCATGTTTTTATTGTTGAAATTGATACTTGAAACTGAGAGGGGGGGTGAATCAGTGTCACAAAACTTTGGACAATTTTCCACTTTTCAAAAATTAACTGAACAACAAATATTTATTTCATTTTCTCAACCAATATATATAAAAGAATAAATACTTTATTTATTTATTTAACTTGAATGAATACATACGATCAATCTTTTAATTTCATCTTCAAACAATTATGAGAGACCCAACTCTCTGTTACAAGACCCAGCTTGTAGTTCTCAAATCCAACTGAGAAATGAGGAATCCAATCCTCATAACAAGTCCCAGCTTGTTGATCTCAGATCCAATTGGGATGTGGGGAATCCAATCCCCATACAAGACCCAACTTGTAAACAGGAACCAACCTGATATAATGAACCTTCGTTCAATCCATTATATATAAATATATATACTTCAACAAATTCAACTACTCTTTCTTCTCACCATTCTTTCTTGTTTATATAGTCTTCCAACTAGTGTGAATTTGAATCTTTGTGTCTTTTGATATTTGAACCATTATACCTTTTCATTTAGATGATAATATTAATCTTTAAATAATATCATTTTTTCCTTTTATCCTTTATTCATAATGCTCATGAATTAACTCTCTTTTAATCATGATTGTGTGTCAGTTCTTTTGTCTTTATGAGTTGATCACATACATGGATTGACTCATTATATCGTACTCATGCTTTTGTTGTTTTCTAAGTTCACCAACAAATCATATTTGATCTTTTATCAATTATATGTATTGTTCTAGTGTTAATTATCTATCAAATTAAATTTGTTATGAGGCACTTCCTTCAAACCATTTACATATGACCATATGCGCAAAACCATGGGCTCATTGATTTAAGTGATGCCTCTTCTTTTACCCTTATTTCTCTATTCCATACGATCGCAAGTGGTGACTAGACGCTAGGATAAATAAGTGCTTGATCACTTGTCAAGATCTATGGTCACATTTTAATCGCAATATGAGATGGACGACTGTCGTTACTTCATCCTTCACGACTTCCAACCTCTTTACAAATATCTTGAATAAAAGATGTGTGTCCATAATCTTCAGCAGTTGGGAATGCTCTCCAAAGTAGATCAAGAGTTAGATTCACTTCATCGTTTACACTTATTCTATCCTTCCATTGCACTTGATCAACGGTCGATAACGCTCCCGAATTATATCAAGGGTTAGCGTTAACTTCGGCCTTCGACACTTCGGGTGATTTCTCCTTCACAGTCCTTCAATATTCCAAAGTTCATTTCGTCGAAGTAGATCGAACGGTGGGATTTTATTTGCACGATGAGCGGTTCTCGTTCATTTCAGAACTTCGGTACTTCAGGTATTTTCTAGTGGTGAAACTTCCAAAGTACAAACTCTCGGAGTGATGTAACTTTCCGACGTCACTTTTTGATGTGGAACTGACTGAGTGGCTTCCACATGTCACTTAGATTTGTGACTTACGCATACCTGAAATGCCAAATGTACTTTGACACTTGTCATCATCTGATTACACCATGTGTCCTTGTTGGCGTAGATCTCCTCATGTGGCACATGTTCTTCTCATGGACCTAATGGTTGTCCTGACTCCCAAAATGTATCTCAGATCAATGGCTGAGAGAGAATTCATAACTTCGGCCTTCAGGTGAACTCATATGTTCTGAATCCTTTTTTGCCGAAGTGGTCAATGCAAAAGCTGACCATTATTCTGATCCAACAACCATCATGTATTGTCCAGATCTGATGGTCCTCATTTAACCCTAAAAATATTAACTCAATCGAATGGCTATCCAGAATTCAGATATTCAAGATCTCAAGCCTTTTGCCTTTCTTATCCTATCCTTCTACTTTCCTTTATCCAACGGTAGGGATATTTCCCTAAGTGTTCCTTAGATCAAAAGGCTTGTGTCTACTTCAGGACACTTTGTGGCTTACCCTGTCCTTCCACTAAACTTGATCCAACGGTCAGGATACTTACTGAAGTGTTCTTCAGATCGGACGACTCATGCCCATGTCGGGACTTCAACCTTCGGGTAATCTTACTTGTTCTCAACCCTTTTCTTCTGAAGTGGTCAGCGCCGAAATTGACCACTGCTACATTGGCGTGCTCTGAATAGATCAACGGTTGAGGGGTTTTCTAGATTCGACGGTTGACATTCACTTCGGGACTTTGGGGCTCCAACCTTCATCTTTTCTTATCATATCCTTCCACTTTACTTGATCCAATGATCCTGGATTGTCGAGGGGTCCCAACTAGCACGACGTTTAAAACTATTGTCAGGTTTCGCAATGGAAACTACTCATTGGTAGTGGAATTGATGCCAACCTTAGATCTATTGGCAGGTGACCATTGACGATCGGTGTGGATTGTGGAATCGTAACTTGCACGTTTAGCCCATCGCCCAAAGTTCGTAATTGAATTTGTGTGATTGTTGGTGGATCAACCACAATCATCTATCTTTAAATCGATGAGATTTGGCGGTCTAGACTAATTGCGGGATTGGAAATAATGTGTAGTTTAATTCTCCCTTGGCGCTCCGTAATCAATCCCTACCCTTGGTATGTCGCTTGCGTATCCAACGGTCCTGGTTTTTCCTATGGGGATTTCGATCCCGATCACGTTTCTGCAATGCGCTTTCCCTTATGAGCTTTGATTAATGTCCTTGCTTCTGAGCTTGAATCTCTCCATACTATTTGACATTTTTATTCTTTGCATACCGTTTGACATTTTCATTATTTGTTAATTGTTATACTGTTGACATCAATGAAAATTCATTATAACAACTTATCATCACATCACAATGACATTGATTGTTGACATCAATGACAACATTTCAAAGACAATATGTCCAACAATATCCACCTTTTTCATTGAGGGAAACACACAAACTCCCCCTGTGATGATGCTTCTCTCCTTTGAAGTTACTCTCCCCCTTTGACATCAATGGCATAGGGTTTCTCCCCTTATGATCAACTTTTATCTGTCTGCATGTGGTTGACCAAAATTTGAACTTGGGCAACTCCCCTGGAATCGTGTTATGCCTGTCATAACTAAATGACTCCCCCTGTCAATATGCTCTCTCTACCTCTAACTACTCTCCCACTTTGTTTCTGAAAGGGTAGCTCTTCCTGACAAATTATCTTCCCCTGTTAATTTACTAATTGTTTTATCTCAGTCCATTGGTATATTTGTGTTCAAATAAGTAGTCTTCTTGATACCAACTTGTAGTGATACCCATTTGTAGTGATCAAGTCTTTCAAAACTTAATCTAATTACTTTTTTTTATTTAACAACCAAAATACTCCTCCTGAGTTTTTACTGACTTTCCTTTGTCACATAGAACTAGAGTATGAATATTTACTGATCTTTTTTATCTACTTTGTTTCTTCTTTGATATTTCATGGGAATATCAATGTGAGGATTGATACCAATTGATTTAAATACCAGTTTTGTTATCAATTGATTTTTGTTGAATGATACTCCTTGAACTTTTCTACTACCTTTATCTTTCCTCTTCTTGTATTCTACAACTAACCCTACTAATGATTTTTCTTTTGACCACTAATATATAGATATTCAATATTTTCCATATGTTAATTTTAAAAAACTCTTGTCATAATCCTTTGATTTTGTAGAAATCAATTTAAACTTCTCTTTGTATTTTCTTTCTTTGGCTAACAGATTATGACTTCATCAGAATTTGATATTGTCCCATATTCTTATATAGGCACTTCCTTTTCTTGGGTTTGATTTATTTCATATTGAATTTTACATTCTTTATTAGGACCTTCACCCATCATGTTCTTATTATTAATTTCTTCATTTTCAGGTGTAATATCATTTTTCTTACTCCCTCCTTCAGATTTTATTCTCCATATATTTCTATGAGATATTATGCTTTTTGGACCTTCTCTTTCTAATTGTGTTTTTGGAGATTTGTCATCTCCTTTCTTCTTCCAACTTTTATTAGGTTTTGTCACTGACTTGAATGACTTATTCAAATATTGACTTTTTGAACTCTTATAGTAAATTTGGGATTTGTGCCCAAACCTATCACAATTGTAACATCTCATTGTATGACAAAATTTTGTTCTGTGCCCAACAAAATTGCATCTCCAACATTTAATTGAGTTTTTGGATTTTCTTGTATATCATTTCTCTAGTTTCTTGCAGTCCATTGCTTTATGGCTAAAGCTATGACAAGAAAAACAATAGCCATTGAAGGTGTTTCCATTCTTGATTTTATTTTGGCTTGAGAGATCTCTCATTTGATTTTCTTCTTCCTTTTTACTTCTATAGCCTCCTTCCTTAACAAAGTTCATGACTTGTAATTGCTTCATAATTGCACCTTTTCCTTTTGATAAGGATGATCCTTTCTCATGTTTGTAAATGGTGCTCCATTTGTCATTGTCTTCTTTCTTATTATATCCAAGACCAGTTTTGTCATCAGCTGATCTTTGGCTCTTCCAAATCTTATATAGGATAGTTGAGCTATTCCGGAAATTGACAATCTTATTTGTCTTTTCATTCATCTTTTTGAGATTGACTATTTCTAACTTCAATATTTGACATAATTCTTCATTTTTAGTCAACTGAATCTTCAGGGCTTCTTCCACTTCTTTAGCATGTTCAAGTTGAGTCTTTAGATTGATGAATATTTCTTCTGTCTCATCCACGACTTCTTTGAATTTAATAGTTTTGTCATATGTATTCAATTCTTCCATATCTTTTTTTTAGATCAAAAACTCTAGTTTTCAATATTTTGATTTCTTCCTCGTATTCTAGTTGAATCCTTTTGAGGTTGATGGCTTCTAATTCAAACAGTTGGCATGCTTCTTCCTTTTTAGTTATTTGGATCTTCTGGGCTTCTTCCTTTTTCTTAGCTTCTTCAATTTGAGTCATTAGATCTGCATTAGTACTTTCATTTATCTTTTTGAAATTGAAGATTTCCAATTCCAACTTGTGGTAAGAATTTTCTTTCCTTGTTAACTGGATCTTTAGGTCTTCTTCACTTTCTTTAATTTCCTCAAGTTGAGTTTTTAGACTGTTAACTAATTCTTCTGATTATTTTGGTACTTTTTTTCTTTTACTATCATGTGTCTTTAATTCTTCCATCTCTTCTGTTAGAATAGTAACTTCGGTTTTCAATCTTTTGATCTCCTTTTCTTTGTCTTCTAGATGAACTCTTTGTTCATGCTCTTCATGGTTAGATTGATTTAACTGTTGTAGTAGCATCATATATTTTTGTTGGAGTTTCTCCAAATCTTCTAAAGTGCACATATTTGTATACTCAATATGGTCAAGAACATCCTTAGTAACTTCAATATATAGACCATTTCATGGTTCCATACTAATCACTTCAAATGTAGTTATAACATCAGTCTTAAAATCTAATAGTTTTTCTTTAGTGAATACTGAGGTATTCCTCAATTCCTTGATGAGGTTGTCTTCTTCATTGTTGACTCTATCTTGCATCAAATCCTGCATTTCAATATGATTAGAAATATCTTTCTTTGTATTATGTTCTTCAATCTGATTGGAATTTTCTTTTTCTTTTTCTTGTTCCTTATCTTGATAAGAATTTTCTTCTTCTGAGTTTTGTTCTTTATTCTGACTAGAATCCTCTTTACCTGAGTCTTGTTCCTCACTTTGATAGTATTTATCTTCTTCTTGTGTTTCATTCTGATAACAATTTTCTAGTTAGAGCCATAATTCTTTAGCAGATTTGTAATGTCTCATATGTTCTTTGACTTCATCTGACAGTCCATCCTGGATTTCGTTTAAGGCTACTGAATTGTTTCTCTTTGCCTCCTTTGCAGTTTTGGTTTTTCTTTTTGAAGTAGTTAAGTTCCAGGGCTTACTTACCACTAAATCCCAAACTCCAGATCCTCTTGACTTCAGATATATTTTCATATTTTCCCTCCATGATAAATAATATGTTCCATCAAATAAGGGAGCATCATTTGTGGAGATAACAATTTGTCCACCCATTTCTTTTGAATCTACCTTTAGTGTTTAAATTGTGCTAAAGGCACCCACTCTGATACCAATTGTTGAAATGGATACTTGACACTGAGAGGGGGGGTTGAATCAGTGTCACAAAACTTTGGACAATTTTCCACTTTTCACAAATTAACTGAACAACAAATATTTATTTCATTTTCTCAACCAATATATATAAAAGAATAAATACTTTATTTATTTATTTAACTTGAATGAATACATAAGATCGATCTTTTAATTTCATCTTCAAACAATTATGAGAGACCCAACTCTTTGTTACAAGATCCATCTTGTAGTTCTCAGATCCAACTGAGAAATGAGGAATCCAATCCTCATAACAAGTCTCAGCTTGTTGATCTCAAATCCAACTGACATGTGAGGAATCCAATCCTCATACAAGACCCAGCTGTAAACAGGCACCAACCTGATATAATGAACCTTCTTTCAATCCATTATATATAAATATATATACTTCAACAAATTCAACTACTCGTTCTTCTCACCATTCTTTCTTGTTTATAAAGTCTTCCAACTGGTGTGAATTTGAATCATTGTGTCTTTTGATATTTGAACCATTATACCTTTTCATTTAGATGATAATATTAATCTTTAAATAATATCATTTTTCCTTTTATCCTTTATTCATAATGCTCATGAATTAACTCTGTTTTAATCATGATTGTGTATTGGTTTTTTTGTCTTCATGAGTTGATCACAGAGATGGATCATCTCATTATATCGTACTCATGCTTCTGATGTGTTCTCAGTTCACCAACGGATCATATTTGATCTTTTATCAATTCTTTGTATTGTTCTAGTGTTAACTCTCTATCAAATTATATTTGTATGAGGCGCTTCCTTCAAACCATTCACATATGACCATATGTGCAAAACCACAGGCTCATTGATTTAAGCGATGCCTCTTCTTTTACCCTTATTTCTCTATTCCATATGACCGCAGGTGGTGACCAGACACTAGTCTAAATAAGTGCTTGATCACTTGTCAATATCTATGGTCACGTTTTAATCGCACGATGAGATGGAAGACTGTCGTTACTTCGGTAGTTTGTCCTTCGTGACTTCCAGCCTCTTTACAAATCTCCTAAATAAAAGATGCATGTCCATAATCTTCAACGGTTGAGAATGCTCTCTGAAGTAGATCAATGGTTAGAGTCACTTCATGGTTTATGCTTATTCTATCCTTCCATTGTACTTGATCAACGGTCAACAATTCCCCTGAATTATATCAACGGTTAGCGTTAAATTCGGCCTTCAACACTTTGGGTGATTTCTCCTTCACAGTCCTTTGATCTTCCAGAGTTCATTTCATCGAAGTAGATCAAATGGTTGGATTTTATTTTCACGATGAACGTTTCTCGTTCATTTTAGAACTTCATGACTTCGAGTATTTGCTGGTGGTGAAACTCATAGAGTGATGTAAATGGCTGATGTCAATTGTTGACATGGCACTGACTGAGTGGCTTCCACATGTCACTTAGATTTGTGACTTACACATAACTGAGATGCCAACTGCACTTTGACACTTGTCATCATTTGATTATGCCATGTGTCCTTGTTGACGTAGATCTCCTCATGTGGCACATGTTCTTATCCTGGATCTAACAGTTTCCTAACTCCCGAAATGTATCTCAGATCGACGGCTGAGAGAGACTTCGAAACTTCAGCCTTCGGGTGAACTCATATTTTCTGAATCCTTTTTCGCCGAAGTTGACCATTATTTTGATCCAACGATCATCATGTATTGTCCAGATCTGATGGTCCTCATTTAACTCGAAAAATATTAACTCAATCCAAAAGCTATCGATAATTCGGGTATTCAGGATCTCAAGCCTTTTGCCTTGATTATCATATCCTTCTACTTTCCTTTATCCAATGGTCAGGATATTTCCCGAAGTGTTCCTTAGATCAGACGACTTGCATCTACTTCAGGACACTTTGTGGCTTACCCTGTCCTTCCACTAAATTTGATCCAATGGTCGGGATACTTCCCGAAGTGTTCCTCAGATCGAACGAATCATGTCCACTTCGGGACTTCTGCCTTCGGGTAATCTTACTTGTTCTCAACCCTTTTCTTCCGATGTGGTCAGCACAAAAGTTGACCACTGCTACCTTGGCATGCTCTGAATAGATCAACGATCGAGGGGTTTTCCATATCTGACGGTTGACATTCACTTTGGGATTTCGGGGCTTCGACCTTCATCTTTTCTTATCCTATCCTTCCACTTTACTCGATCCAACGATCTTGGATTGTCGAGGGGTCCCAACTAGCACGACGTTTAAAAATATCGTCGGGTTTCGCAATGGAAAATGCTCGTTGGTAGTGGAACTAATGCCAACCTTAGATCTATTGGTGGGTGACCATTGACGGTCAGTGTAGATTGTGGAACCGTAACTTGCGCGTGGTTTAGCCCGTCGCCCAAAATCCACAATTGAATATGTGTGATTGTTGGTGGATCAACCACATTCATCGATCTTTGAATCGATGAGATCTGATGTTCTAGACTAATTGCGGGATTGAAAATAACGTGTAGTTTAATTCTCCCTTCACGCTCTGCAATTAATCCATGCCCTTGATCTGGCGCTTGCGTATCCAACGGTCTTGGTTTTTCTCGTGGGGATTTTGATCCCAATCGTGTTTCTGCAATGCGCTTTCCCTTCTGAGCTTTGATTAATGTCATTGCTTTTGAGCTTGAATCTGCATATTGTTTGACATTTTCATTCTTTGCATAATGTTTAATATTTTCATTCTCTGCTAACTGTTATACTGTTGAAATCAATGACAATTCATTATAACAACTTATCATCACATCACAATGACATCGATTGTTGAAATCAATGACAACATATCAAAGACAATATGTCCAATATTTGTGTTTTTGTTTTGCATTTTATTATTTTCTAGTTGTTCATCTCTATGTGTATGGATTTAAATTGCATAATTATGGATGACAGCATTACAAGACTGCATTCATGTCTCAAGATTGAGATGGAATATTTAAGTCTATTGTAACTTTGCTTCCACTAATGAATTATATATCCATATAGTGAAATCAATTTTGGTATCATTGATAATGTTATGGTGTTTTTAAGGTACCCCATAGCCTCAATAATGTACAAAGCTTGTTGCATATGTGACAAATTGACATTCTAGGAGCATATGAGTGAGCTACATGTTTATTAAGTTGAAAAACCAAGAGGTTTTCATGTGTTAATTCTAGTTGATACTTCATTAAATGATCTCTTTATCTAATTTTTGATGTCATGCATTAGGCTTGATAGTTCCCATTAAGTTTAATACACTTCTCACAATTACTTATCACAAGTAGTGGTGAGGCCATGTGAAGCTGTAACGGCCTCCTTGTTATGACAACAACTATGATAACAGGTGCAATTTTTTATTTTTATTTTTTATAAGTGTGTGCGCGCATGTACAAAGGAAACAGACACACTAGACTCTACGTCGCCATCCAACGACTAACAAGACGCGACCACAATGATCACAACAAGATGACATAAGGCGCACAACAAGTAACTGCAAGCATTAAATGACATACTATGTTATGTACAGTACAAACACAGATGGAAGAATCCATAGTAGTAGATTTTACTATTTCTGCACAGGAAAGCAGGACGTTTAATCTTAGTTCTCTGCTCCGGAGAGAGAGAATGTCAGATAGGCTCCTGGTCGACTGCTCAGGCAGAAACTAGTAATCTTTGTCAGGAGGTCGTAGTGGTGGCAACTCTGCCTTTAAAGAGCCTGAGACTACTGATACGACCTTAGAGGTGTGTCGCAAGAGTGGAAACCCTGCCTTTAAAGGGCCCGAGACTCTTGATACGGCACTGGATTCTTTACACAGAAAATAATGTAAATTATCTAATTGTGAAATCCCCGTTTACTAAATCGTAATAATTTAAGGAGCTTAGTTCAAGGACCTCAAATTTCGATGTCATCAATAATCATAAATTTGAATAATAATGCAATAAATAACAATGACATTACTTTCTATAAGTTATTTAACACAAACGTTACCCTCTATATTATGTTGCAAAAACATTACTCTTACATATTCAGAAACAATATAAAACCATAGCGTTACCTTTATATATCACCTTAACAATATATTTACATTCACAATAGATTACTTATTACCATATCAATTTATGTTATTCATACCAATAACATGTTAGTAACATTTTCACCAAAATAACAATACCCTTACCCTTTATGTTATGATAACGTTACATTAGAACAAAAATAACATCACATTTATATATTATCGTTGACACTAAAACTTGCAATAATACTACTATAAAATAAAGACAACCTTGCATTTATATCATGATAACCTTGCAGCAATTCACAAATTCACCACATCTGATAGGTTATCAATGACAATTAAAACTACCATGACCTTGCTATACGTGATAATGTCCTTACATTATTACAACCTTGCATGTAAACCATAATCTTATGTATGACCTGTGGTCATCAATTACACTTAAACGACTAACAAAGTTCCCATAAAAGAGCACTAACTGTAATTCCATCTAGATTATCATTAACGAAGAGCTGGAGCAAGACTGGATTAGATTAACAAAAGTTAAACTATTAAATAAGAGTAAACCACATCCAGGTAAATAACGATCTGCTACCCCCAGTCTAAGGCATGGGTAGCTAGACATGGCGTCAGCCTGACAGGCTCAGCGTGGTCCATCAATAACCCACCTATCAGGGATTACCCTGGCTGCAACGTCCAATAATTAAAAATAACAAAAGGGGAAACTGCACGTGCTGACATTCATCAATACAGTCCGAATTGTGACAGGCAAAACCCTTAGGAGGTTGCCAGAATCCATGGGAGGGGTTTTATTGCCAGTGCCCAGTCAATTCGTATTATCACCCGACCACCACGCAATCCAAGGCAGCCAATCTATACCAAAAGGTCTGAAAAAAGGGATTGAACCACACAATTTTTTTTTTAGGTTTCTGACTACCGTTAATGGATAGGAAGGTAGAATCGTCTGGAAAGAAATAAAAAGGGGGCGCCATTCGCAAAACAGAAGGACTGCCACTGCGCACTGCTGGTGCATAGGGCGCCTTCTAAACAAAATTTAAATAAAGATGAGCATATTAAAGGACCTACATGAAGGGGAGACGTGATCCAGCGTCTTGAAAAGGTGGTCAGGACAGTGTACACTTGCCGCCATCAATTTTGCTGAGCACTAAGGGTCAGATTTTTTCAATGGTGGAGACTAAAATCTAAGGAAAGGAGAAGCAGTCAAGCAAGCAAATCGTTGGGTTCAAAACACAGTTTAGCCAACCCTAGTGCGAGGAGACTCAGGATTCTACGCAGAAACAGGAAGAGGTATCCTGTAACAAGATCGAAGGCTTAAACCACAGTTAGAAGGCATTCGTGTTCACTAAAAACGCAGGCCGAAGGCGCTGAGTTAAGCTGTCATTACCCAAGAGCATGCAGGAACGAATTTGTCCAACCAAATTCTCAGTAACTCAACTCAACGATAAATCCAGAAAGAAGTTTTCTTCTGTAACAAAATTACAAGAGAGAGTGTGCCATAAACCTGGGGTTTCATCGTGACCTTGCACAATGGGTTTATCTGCTCAAGAGATGGAACGCTATGATAATACGTAGATTAATTCGGATTCCATAGACAAATCCACCGTAATCTAATTAGAAAAACAAAAACCCAGGAACTGCAATCGCAGAGTTTCTATAATTCATCCTTTACCTAAAACAGTTTTGCAGAAGTAAGTTCATGAAAACATCCCCCGGTTTGCAGAGAAAAAGTGTTACAACTATTCACCGTGACATTCGCAGAGCACTGTTTTTATTTTTATTTTTTATTTATTTATTTTATTTTATTCAGTTATTAATAGGCCAAACGCAGAAAAAGTATTGTGTCACAACCAT
This sequence comes from Picea glauca, assembly GCA_000966675.3. NCBI lineage: Eukaryota > Viridiplantae > Streptophyta > Pinopsida > Pinales > Pinaceae > Picea > Picea glauca. The sequence continues at coordinate 390,385 of JZKD02S1179084.1, read as the reverse complement.
TCACAGTACCATCGTAGCCAGAAAATTTTTAGAGGTGATTTAGATATAAACGACAGAAATCAAATTGGGTATAAATTGTTGCAATAATATTCACGCTATATCCCATTCACCTTTGATGAAATTCCAGTAGATAAATTCACATTTGATGCAAGTGCGCGACTATTATTATTCATCAAGCTTAATACAAGCAGAGAAAAACCCTTTTTACATCTATTCATCATGACCGTTTACAATCAATTTCAGATCTTAGCATAACAATTAATGCATTCTACTCTACGAATGAAAAAGAATACCGTTGCCTCACCGCCTACCTCGAATGACGTCCGCGCATTCCTTGCCGCTCCCGCTCACTGACCGTCGAGACCTCACTGGTACCTCCCAGCCAATCACTAGGGGTACTCTGCTTCCCCCTTAGCCCCCCGAGCCGCAAAGGGGCCTCACACTGTCCATATGGTATGCCTAGATTCCCAACTCGCCTCACAAGGCTGAGCTACCACTCCTATCCGAGCTCAGAAAACCCAGCTCCCCACAAGTAATCAGTCAAGTCACAAATACGGCGGCGTAACGTGACGCTATCAGCCGATCTCCCTTCTTCCTCATATTCCCTTTCTTTTATAGAGTTTTTCCAACCTCCCACTTTCCCTAAATCACATTTTAATTAAGTTTTAATAAAAAATATACTAAATATTCTCCTTCGCACAAGTGTCGTCCATCCCCCTCTTTCCTCAAATAATTATTTTCTTTAAATTATTAAATTACTGATTTCCCTCACCCACCTAGATTTTCTCCTAAATTTCCTCCTAGGTGTTCCTAGATCCCCTTACATGTTTTAAATAATTTCCCTAAAAATAAAGTTGCTAAATTAGCTCAAATTAAAAGGTTCTTAATTGCAGATTCCTTACTATGTTGACCTCGCTTTTTACCATAAGTTCTCAACTTTCCTTTATTATGTTTCCTCCATTACTTAGTTTCCTAATTCTTATTATTCCCTTCTTTCCCCTTTTTATTAGAGCCAAAATGGCAGCTGCGCTATTTACTCTTTTCCCTTTATTATTAATTTAAAATCTTTTTATACTTCCACAAGTTAATAATTTATTTCCTGTTTACAAATTTAAAACCACGGATTTTAATTAAATTATTCCTCTCTTCATTTTACCCTCTAAATTTAAGAAGACTAAAACTATTACTTAAGTGGGTTTTAGTTTATATCTTTATTT
>JZKD02S1179084.1:330915-362047 GCA_000966675.3 Picea glauca | reverse complement strand
AATGGAGCACCAATGTTCAAAGGTTAGAATGTTCTGGACTATGACATATGGAGTAGTAGAATGAGAGTATTTTTAAAGGCACATGGATATGATTTTTGGAAATCAATTGTTATAGGGTACACCACTACAAAGAAACCAAAGATTGCAACCAAGATGGAATTGAAAAGAAATAACAAAATAACAATGGATTTCATCTGGTAAGGATTACCTGATCCAGTAAGAGAAAAGGTTGGGAAATGTTTGAATCAACTAAAGAAATTTGGGATCAATTACATAATCTCTACCTTGAGGAATCTCCCATCTCAAAGCCAAATAATGCTAAAGAAGATGCAATAACATAACAAGAAGAAATAAGCTCATCATGTTAGACAGATTCATAAGAAGAAGATTGTGAAGAAGGCATAGTAGATCTTGAAGCATAGTTGATCAGTGCTTTAGACAAACTGACAAAAGAAAGGAATAAGATAAAGTCTCTTGAGGAACAATTAGTCATGAATAATTCTCAAGAAAGTTCCAAAGAATCCCAACAGGTCATCATGAAACTAAAAGCTCAACTAGAAGAGGCCAAAAAGATTAAAGAAACATATAAAATTCAGATGGAAGAGAAGCAGTATTTGGAAGCCAAAATAGAAACACTAAGAAAGGAAGAACTGAAATAGAAGCAGTGTTTGGAAACTGAAAGAAAGGAAGAAGAAAAGAGAGAGAAGATTTTAACAAATCATATTAAGGAAATATATGACGACTTAAATCAGCTTGAAACAAAATTTGGTCAAGAGGAGAGAAGAATTGAAAAACAAAACATCTCTTTGAAGATCCAACTTGAAGAAGAAAAGAGAACAAAACAAGTCATGAAGATTCATATGATGAAGAAAGAAGAAGAGGTTTAGAAGATTGAAGAAGAAGTTGTCAGATTGAGAGTTAAAATCATCAAGCTCAACAAGAACGTTGAAGAGACAGATACATCCACATCATCAGTAGAGAATATTGAAGAGAATCACTCCAAGTTGTCAGAAAGGAAGAATGAGGAAAAGAGTAAGAGTTGTGTAGAAGTACTCAAAGGAAGGAATCATGGTCAGTCAGAATCAAAGAAAAAGGTAGAGATACATATTCAGGAAGACCCTCCACATTTAAGCCACAAAGAAGCTTCAATCATGATCATGATTAGCTAAGGAAGGAATTTAGAATGACTACACCACAAAGAAGATCATTCAATCCCAGGTATGTAAATTTATTTTATGGTCATTTTTTTATTGTACTAACTTTGGACATAAAGTTGCATATTCCAGGGCTTATGGAAGAAATGTTCAAGAAAGAAATGCTTATGTGGCCCCACATAACATTGAATGTTACAAATGCCACAATTATGGACACATAGCTTGTGATTGTAGAAGCATGATGGATACTTCTATGGAAAGGAACACCGATATCAGATATAAGAAGGTTTGAAAAAGAAAACAAGAACATGTAAAAGAAGAATAGGTGAATAAATAACAAGCCCTAGAGATTGCAAGATTTGCAATAGTGTGAGTAAGAACAAGCCAAAGAGATTGTACTTTCAGGAATTGTAGTGCAAGATCAATCAATAGGAAGAAAGAAAGAAGTCATAGTTTGGAAAGATGATGAGTCTACAGACGAAGATGAAGATTACTCTGCACTAGGGAATCTTCCTCAATTGTTTTAAGCCATCCAGCTTGGAGAATCCCAGTAAATATGAATATTGAATAGGGGGAGTGAGTGTAGTAGCTACTATAGATCAAATAACCATCCTTCGATCATTTTAAAGTGTTTGCAGAGACAGATTCATAACATTTAGATAACAGAAGTACAAAATCATGATAGATTGATCAGTTGAGAAGAATTGTTCCCATGCAGATATCAGTTGGTAGTCACACAGACATAAGTTTTTGGTTGTATTCCACGTATGTATTCAGCAGGGATATACTCAGTACATTTGCATAGCATTTATGAACAGTTTGTGACACATGGATAGAAATGGATACTTAGCAGGTATAGATAGCATGGGTAAGAGAAGATACATAGCAGTGTATTTACAATTGGAATCAGTGGAATCAGTTGATCATAGAAAGGAAAGTAGTGAAAGGCACAATGGAATAGGGAAAGAGAAATCATTAGGAGAAGCTTAATCATCAGAAGAAAATAATTGAACAATATGGTCAAGTGAACATGACAAGTTAATGAAGAAATCAAGTTTTGAATGTTTTTTATATATGTCAGATATTTACAAGAGGAATCACCAATGGAAAATTAGGAAGCATTGGAAGAAAGGAAAAGAAACACTTATGGGCATCCCTACATTGATTTACATGTCATCTTGTAGAGAAGTCAAGGGAAGAGAAATCATCAGAGAAAGAGATCCAGAACGAAAGATTAGAAGCATGCAGACAGGGGGAGTTATCCTTTTTCCCATGATTTCAAAGGAAGAGAAAGAGAAGTATTGTTCATAGAAGGTTATTCTTCCATGGAAAGTCACATAAGGAGAGAAACATGTGAAGATAAATAACAAAGGCATGGAAACAAAGAGAGAGAATAGATGCATGAATATAGGGGGAGAATCCCCAAGGAGAGAGACCCTTTTCCATTGATGTCAAAGGGGGAGAGTGAGAAACATTGATGAGGAGAAATGGTCACAGGGGGAGCATGAGTATTAGAGTATGAGTGTTTTCATCCATCTTTCCATCAATTTTGGCGTTTCCATCAATGCCAAAGGGGGGGATTATTGGACAGTTGGTTTGGAAATTTGGTTGTCATTGATGTCAACCCTTGGAGAAGTCCAGAAGCCCTAGAGATGTGGTTGAGATTGATGGTGAGTTAGTTGCCATTAATGGAGTGGTTGATGTCAGTGGATATGTTGGGTGCATTTGATGAATTCTACATGAAGCCCCAAAGGTGTGGTCATCAGACCTGAAGTTGTTTGAGGAATAAGGCCATGAAGGATAAGGAAAATGTAAGTAAGACTATCATAGATGTATAGTATGCATCATGTTATTTCCAATGATAGGTGGTACACCACATGGATCTGTATGGTTGAGGAGATATTGCTTTGTAAAGATTGGAGGACCCTCAAGAATAATCTAGAAACTCCTAGAACAACAACAAGAAGTTAATTATTCTAGAAGCCTCTAGAAATTCTTCAAGAAGTTGCTAGTCAAAGTGGTCGTAAGTGGTTGCAACAAGAAATTAATTGAGGGTAAAGTAGTTGCAACAAGAAATTGGTTAAGGGTAAAGTAGTTGCAACAAGAAGTTAGGAGGTTTCTAATTAAGGTAAAGTGGTTATACCAAGTAGTTTTGTCTTATCCCTAAAGTAAGGAAAAGGGGTAAAATAGTTACAAGTTATCCCCAAAGGAAGTCACTTGAAAAGTATATATACAAGTCAAGAGACTCATTTGTTGGTGTTGATTATCATTGAATATCTATCTTGTGAAGAGTATTTGACAGCTCTGAGGTCGAATATAAGGAAACGAGGAAAGTGCGAGAGTTTCAAAGCTACACAGAGAGAGAGGGTTTATGAGAAACACCACTTTATCTGACCCCCATGGGTTAGACTACTTGTGTCCTGTGAGGCAGCCCCGCAGGTTTCATAGGGCTCGTCATGTGAGGCCCCGCTAGACAACTGGCTTTGTCCCACGAGGAAAATCCAAATCTGAAGGATGAGGGTTGTATCAAGCTACAGAAGCTGAGGAGAGTCTACATGCATGTGTGACAGTGTCCAGGTACACTAGGTCAATGACAGAAAGTAAAGGTATGTTTATGTGCTTGTTTTGGATTTTTTGAGATGATGTTGTAGAGAATGGTTGAGGCATGGCTTGGTGAGTTTTGGTATATGCTCTCTTGAATGTATAGTATTGTCGTAGTGAATGGTTTGAGGCATATATGTTCAGGCACATTGTTGGTGCACGTGTTGGTTATATTGGTATACATTATTTGGTATTTTGTTGAGGCATATCATGTGTGATATGTCACATATTTGAGGTATATCTTGGCATACTTGGATACCTTTTTTTAGGCATGATTGGTACATGTTTGAGATTGCATAACAATGAGGTTATGGAACATGGTTTGATGTGAGGGTTTATGGAATTTGGTTTATGAATGTTGGTGATCTTGGTACATGGTTGATATATGATTGGTAATTTTTTTGTACATGACTAGAGGGATGTATTGGTGATGTTGGAAATATGGTTTGAGATATGCACTTGGTGATCTTGGTCATTGATCTATGTGATTAGATTTGGTTTGGTTGATGAGGTTTTTGTGACAGGATGATGTGGCAGGTTGATGTGACAAGTTGTTGTGACAGGTTAATATGACAAGTTGATGTGACAGGTTGATGTGACACGTTTTTGTGACAAGTTGTTGTGACAGGTTGATAGTGATAGGTTGACAACGACATTGATTGTGGTAGTGACAATGTAATCTACACTTATATTTCAGGGTGGTAGGACGAGGTAATGAAAGGGGGTTGTAGCCTCCTTCTGGTTAGTGCTGGAGAATCAGGGAGTTGGAGCTTCCTTCAAGTTGGATCCTGTAAACTAGGGGTTTGGAGCCTCCTTCCAGTTTTAGCTGGTAAATTATGGAGTTTTAGCTTCCTTCAGGTTGGAGCTTGTAAATAGGGTGTTGGAGCCTGTAAATAGGGTTTTGGAGCCTCCTTCCAGTTGGTGTTGGAGAATTGGGAAGTTGGTTCTTCCTATGAATGTATTTCTTCGGACATATAAGAAAAGCATTATGTGGTTTTATCCGATTTGGGTTTCCACGTAAATATCTGGTGTACTGTGTATCTGTGGATGATCTTATGCATTGTTTATTTATATTTTCGATGATATATTGAATGATAATGATAAACCAATGATATACTGCTAATAAAGTTAAAGAATACATATTGTGTTTAAAAGTAATATAATTTTTCATATTGATTCACCTCGCCCCCCCTCTCAATATTCCAACAAATAGAATACACAAAGAAACATAAGCATAGGTATGCCCAAAAAGATTAATTAATTAATGAAGGTTTCTATAAAGACAATGGTAACCCAAATAGCTCTAACAATCGACTTGGCTTCTAGTAAATAGAATGTTTAAAAGACCATATGATGTTCACACCCACTTAAAGCCAAGAAGGATGAAGTTCCAGACAACATAGATCTTTAATTAAATCCGCACTCGATTTTTTTGAAGGGTATATGCAATCATGGAAATGTTAGTCATATAAACATTTGTAGAGAAATGCATACATGAAGAAAATAAATAGAATTACTTCCAAAGGGAAGTAACTCTACTTTCACCCTATTGTTGGACCCTAGATTGTAGCATGCTTACAATTGCTAGCACAATTAGGCTATCAGAGAACTAAGAGAATGAACCTAGATGTTATGTAGTATAAAAAAAAAGTTATACCTGCTCTCCGCCGCCACCCCCCCCCCTTAATCAGATCATCCTCCTCTTTGATAGAACACTAAGTGGGTAGGTGAAAGATAACCTCTTCCCCTAGGTTTTCCACCATATCTTATATTGATTCACCCCCCCCCTCTCAGTATAATCATAAGTTTAACAATTGGTATCAGAGAAGGTTCCTTTAGAAACATTCTAATTGTTGGAAGGTAGATCTTGAGAACACACATGGATAGTCAAAAGGGTTTCTCCACAAAAAAGGCTCCATTGTTTGATGGAACAAACTATGAATTCTGGAGGATAAGGATGAATACTTATCTAATGTCTCTTGGGTTTGATATTTGTAAATCATTCATGACTGGTTATATAGTCCCAACAACTTCACCAACAAATGCGGTCATGAATAAGGCTAGTGGCCATAATGTAAAGGCCTTGAATGTTATATTGAGTGGTATATTAGAATCCGAATTTGTCAAGGTGATGGATTGCAAATTGAAAAAATATATTTGGGAAAAACTTCAAAACATATATGAAATTGATGACAAGGTGAAGAAGGAAAATCTCCAAACTCATATAAGACAATTCGAGAGTTTGAAAATGGAATATGAACAAAATGTTGCATCCTATTTTCTTTGAGTTGATGAAATTGTCAACACCATCAGAGGACTTGGTGAGGAGGTTGAAGAATCAACGATTGTGAAAAAGGTGCTTAGGTATCTCCACTTAATATTTGATGCCAAGGTCTGTGCCATTGAAGAAATGAAGGATTTGGAGAAACTAACGATGGATGAACTGCATGGGATTCTCATTACATATGAGATGAGGATAGAAAAAGAAAAGCTAGCATGAAAGGAAGCAACTTTCAAATCATCAAAGAAGTAAAAAGGACACAAATGTTTTGATTGTTTCAGCCATGAATCAGATATAGAAGAAGCACAATTTGTGAGAAAGATAAAAGGAATATCTGACAAACACAAAGGTGAGCTACCCTTCATATGTTTTAATTGTGGTAGAGTAGGGAATTTTGTTTCTAAATGTACATATGAAAAAAGGGAAGATAATGATGATGGGGACAATTATGTCAAAAAAGAACATAAAAATAGAATAAAATCTTATAGATACAAAAGAGGAAAATATACTAAGAAGAAGAGTTTTTACTCTAGAGATGATGGTAGCTTGTCTAAAGAAAGTGATGGATATGTTTATGATATTGACAAAGAAGAATTCCTCTTCATGGCCATGGATACAAATTCTAATAATAAATAAAGTGAAGACAATAAGAAAGAAAAATAAGAAGAAGACATTGATGTGGAAGTGAATATTAAAGAAAAACTCATTAGTGCCTTAGAAGAAATAGATAGACTTAGAGAAAAGAATAGAAAGAAGATAGAGCAATTGAAGAAATATGAAGAGGAGGATCATGATCTTGAAGAAATAGAGAATATAGTTATCATATTGAAGATTCAATAGAAGAGGCAAAAAGTACATAAGTGGTGAGAAGACAACTGAAAGAAAATGAAGACAATTGCAAGAAGCTAGAAGCTGAAATAGTTTCCTTAAGAAAGGAACTAGAGAAAACAACTGATCAATTGAACAAAAGATTGACGTTTGGGAAGAGTACTGAAATATTAGATACTATTCTCAGTTTCCAAAGGTCATTATTCATCAAGAAATTTCTTGGCTATGAAGAAAAACAAAAGACACCCGAGGGATATGAAAGCACTAAGGTCACAAAGCCATTAGAAAAGGAAAATGAAGAAAAACATAAAGCTATTCCAATATTCTCAAAGGCTCCATAAACAATGAAAGAATTAGCAAGGAAATGATGACCAACAGAAATTTGATTCTTCCCACAAGAATGAGTTCAGAAGAGTTGTTCCACCAAGAAGACCTTTCACAAACCGGTACCAAAATCTCTTTCTTGGATATTGTTTTTCTTGCAATAACTTTGGTCATAAAGCAATACATTGTAAATATTATGCAATAAGTGATCATGTGAGAGATATAAACATACGTTCTTATAAAATTGCAAAGAATGATTGTGTGAGCAACAAAACTAGAATTTATCGTAGGTTTGTTGATAGAAGCTACAATTCATTTCCTCCCCTACTTGATTACAATGTTGAATCTTATAAGTGCAATAACTATGGGCACATATCATGTGACTGTAGAAGTAGAATAATAAAGAAGGAAGAATATGTTTTTGCCAAACATAAATAAGAATACACAAAAGTGTGGAAAAAGAAGCAAGGAGAACAAAAGAAGGAAGAATGCAGACTTGCACTTTATGCTCAAAATGAAGGGAACCAATGGTTCATTGACAGTGGATGTTCAAAACACATGACATGGAACTAGACCAAGTTTCTCACCTTGAAGGAAGAAAAATGAGGCATAGTTACTTTTGGAGATAATGGATTTGTAAGGATAGTTGGTAAAGGTACTGTTAGTCTTGCTAATGGAAAGACTAAGACATAAAATGCCATGTATGTTGAAGGGTTAAAGCACAATATTATAAGTGTAAAAAAAAGTGTGATTGAGGCTATAACCTCACATTTCATTCTAAAGGGTCTGAGATAAGGAAAGCAGGTTCAGGAAGATTAGTGACAAATGCAAATAGAACTTCAAGCAATGTATGCATACTCGATGAAGTCAAAAAAGAAAAATGTTGTATGGAAAATAATTTGGGAGTGATATCCCTTTCATATCATTAGTAAAAGGAAGCAAAATCTCAAGGGAGTATCCCTTTACAATTTTTTTCAAACGGGCAGGATATGTAGATAGAGGAAGAACTATAGACACAAGGAGAGTTGCAGACATGGGGAGTATTATAGAATTGACTAAGGGTTGTCATCAATGAAAAAGGGGGAGATTGTTGGAATATTGTTGTCATTGATTTCAAACATAGTGGGAGCTTATAGATGTCCAATATAAATATTACAAGCCTACAAATGTCCAAGATAAATATTGCAAGATGGAGATTGTTGAAAGTATTATTTTTGAATTTTTGAAGATCAGTTTGGAAACCCTATCTTTGAAGGAATTTTTACCCTAAATACATAGCTCAATTGGAAGCACAAGTTATGTGGTTTGAAATACTTTTCCGATACCTTTCCAATGGTACATGAAATTCCCTCTAACTCCCTATGAATGAGGAGATATGAATTTTTCCGTTCGACAACCCAGCCAGAAAATTGAGGTCCGCTCTGCCAGTCTTTACAAGTCGACCCTGAAAGAGGGGGGGAAATTACTATTAACACAAGAAAGATGTGTGCATTTGTAGTGAAACCAAGAAATAGATCAATTATGAGGTGCACATAAGTGATCCAAGGTGTGCTAAAGGATTTGGGGTGTCTCTTTGGGATCTAAAGGTGTGAAAGAGAAGTCTAAGGGGTTTTTCTTGGGATTTTTCTTGTTCATAAGGTGGGATATGAAGGACTAAAGGTATGTGATGATGAAAAGTGTGTTTTTATGAGGTTGTGATGTTGTCTTTAGGAATTATATTATGGGAATGTTGTTATGAGGCTCACTAGGGAATGAAAGCTACATGTGACTAGGGTTTGAAGGATTGTCTGTGGAATGAAGCATGTAGGTGAAGTCAGAAGTACTTTGTGCATGAAGATCTTGGATTGGTGTCTACACATATCTTGTTGAGTTGGTACTTAGGTGATCCCAATAGGTTAGTTCTTACAAATATTGTTACAATAGGTTGGTCCATATAGGTGTTGTTGAGTTGGTGCTCAGTTGAGGAGATTGGTGTCTCCGATAGGTTGGTGCCAAAATATTGTTGAGTTGGTGCTCAATTAAGGAGATTGGTGTCTCCAGTAGGTTGGTGCCTACAATATTTGTAACAGTAGGTTGGTGCTTACAAACATTTATAAAGATATTTTTATGGTTTTCTCCCGATTGGGTTTCCATGTCAAGCCTTGTGCATTGTGATTTGAGTTTATATGTGATTATTTTTTCTTAGATAATGAATGATTGATGAATGGTTAAATAAAGTAAAAATCATCTTATACTGATTCACCCCCCCTCTTAGTATAAGCATAAGTTCAACAATGAAGTAGAATTTTTTTTTTATATCTTCTCTGTTTTCTCCCCCCTTGATCAGGTCATCCTCCTCTTTGATAAAATACTGAGTGGGTAGGTGAAAGATCACCTCTTCCCTTGGGTTTTTCACCACAAATTAATTTCTAGAGTATTTAATTTTTGAAAGAGAGAATGAATTTTGAGGGGCATTAGGGCAAGGAAACTAGACTTCTAGCTTGACTAAGGGTTCAACTCTACTAGTGTGCACTTTCCTACGGTATATGGTCATGAAAATTTTCATTTTCATCATAAATTAAAGGCTCATTGTCTTCATTTTGAAATTGAAAATCATAAACAAATTAGTCATTATTTGCATCCATCTTTTACACACACACACATTGATTATTTACATCAACCAAAAGAAACTCATAATCATCATCCAAAATAGATATAGAGTCCATCAACTGTGTTGCATAAATGTTCAAACTAAACATGTATTGCACTAGTCTATCAAGAAAATTGTATCGAAGAGTCCCATGCATAATCAAAATACATCATACTTTATCTGATATAGAATGGAACATGATGATGACATCAAAAAGTAGGTCATTCAAGCATTAGTTCACGATATCTCAAGTTTATGAGGGAAACCTTATTCAAGTATAAAAAGTTTCCAATGTGATAAGAAATATGTCCCCATTTAGGGACACCATTCTCAAATGGATGGAAATCAAATATAATATTTCTTACACCATGGACATTATTTTTCTTTTGATGGTAAATTGGTAAATCCTTAATCTAACTAGTTATTTCAAGTAGTATCTATTAATATTAGTCAGCTTCAACACAACAAAACTATTGAGAACATTGCATGCACTCAAGATATTAGATGGAAAGAGGGATTGCATGAGTAGTTGGGTTTGCGAGTAGGATAATGGTAAGAATAGGTCCGATGAGATATGGTTTAGAAACCTATTGGTAAACAAATTGCATCTAGCCTAACTATTTCCAACCAACCTACTAATCAGTTCCAAGCTCAAATTAGATAGACTCTACACTAAGTATAATTTTATATGAACTTCTTTGGCTTCCAAATTGAAATGCACTACTCATTTATAAGTTAACAAGATCACTCCTCAAAACTTAGTCGACAAATTGTGTGATTTTCTAGGCTAGAATAGTATGTGCTTGTAAAAATGTGAACTTGTATTCTAAATTTAAGTCACATACGCATGTTACAAATGGTCATTTATAGAACACTAGACATCATTAGTAAGGTTGTAATATCACACTTAGAAATAGTTTCTCCCCATCCCCAAACCACCTTTGCATGCATTCAATTTACGAGTAAACGCAAACATATTTACAAAGGCATTTGAGCACCCACAACTTATCTATATGAGTAATAGAACAAAATTAAGATGAAAATTATAGATCCCTAACACACAAATGCATATTCCTTGGGATACAATATCCTACAAACAACTATATAATATGTAAATTCCAGGAAATACTTCCACTATTCTTCCACCATGCATATCATAAGCAAACATTTACAAGAAGAAAAACCCTTCAGTTTCATTATCACTTTGTCATCAAATGGATTTGAAACCCATCATGGTATGCAATTCAAACCTAATGGGGCGAAGTCTTCCATGATTTATAAATATTACAAACAGCTACACCGTGCCAAATAATAGCTAAGTAAAACCCCTCTCAATAATGGAAATCAGTCCCAAAATATTATTAAACTGTAGTTGGAAATGCTACTAAAAAATTCAATTTAATGCACTAGTCAATTGAACAAAGGAGGTCAAGATATAAGTGTTGGGTAGTCCATTAGCCTCCACTACTAAAGACCAAATGAAGTGTTTGGCCACAATACACCTTTCAAATAATTAGCAATAAGACAATTTGAAATGATGGGTTCAACAATAGTAATTTTCAAAAACTACAAGCATGGTCATTTTAGTGAAATGTGAGTTGGATTAAGGGAAAAATGAAGGAAAACTTAAATGCAGGAGGAATACAAACTGGGTTATGATGAATGAAGAAACTTGGTAGGGTTTTAAGCATGTTCATGAAACCCCAAGCCACACCATTTCTTAAGCAACACACTCAAAAAATCAAGGCAACTAATGATTGTTGTATGATCTATGGGCTACCCCTTTTCCAATTCTATTTGAACTTGATGGTTGGCTGGTATCGATGCTTATTTTTCTCTCCAGACTATGCCACAAAACTATTCCCAAATCAAATCTCCTTCTTTAATGAGCAAATATAAGGAATGAGGGCTCAAGGTAAATGATCTAACATGGTTCTTATTAATCTTTTCAAACTGAGAAGCCAAGCAAAACATACTTCATAAGTTCTCAATCCATTGATCACTTCTCTCTCATAAACACAAACTCATAGAATGGATTCAACTACAAGTAGGAGTGTAAGGTCAAGACTGAAAAATCCCACTACCCATAGAGCGTGTGGTGTAACAATGAACTGTAGTATGGACTAGGTCAAAATATAAGGGTTTTCCCTTTCAATCTATACTATTGAATCACAATAATGGTCACAATTTATTGATTACAATTGATACCCACAAACATTACATCCAAGGTTTTGTAAAGTGGATGCTTGTCAATATATTTCACTTTTAACCAGATGAAATTACCCTTTGCTAATCACATAACCATGAGTGAATGGTGGAGCCTTTACCTCTAACCCAAATTTACACAAATGTCTTGCAATACTAGTCAATATTGATATATTTCCTTGTGTTGCACCTTAGGCAGAAAAGCATACATTAAGAGATGTGATACTTATTAGCCTCCTAACCATGTTTCAAATTGTTGTAGGTGTTATGGACCAAAACCACTTGAGCTAGAGCATACAGTACACGAAAAATTCATAAGTATATCCATACATTTTAAAAACAAGATTGTGAAATTTCACATGAGAATTTGGGTTACATAGACACATATGTTAGCATATTAGTGCTAAACATGACAATAAAGAATGATTATGAACTTGTTACTATACGTCCACATCCCACAAATAATTTCAATATCATAAGCCATCATAAGTCATAGGATCATATGTCAAACATGAACATTAGTCATCAATAGGCATAATGAATCCAACTATGAAATGATCATACATCATCGACATATTAAATAAACCATGAATCAATGAATTGTAGCATATTGATTAGTCTAACTTTTGTGCACACTAGGAGGATACCCTATAGTTCCTAGCCTAGAATATGTTCTATTGATCATTAACTAGGATGGAACTAGTGTTTATTAGAGCTAGGGGGTTATTAAATTGTTTCAGTAGGTATCTTCATTGTGAAACTTTGTAATCAGGTTTATGTTGATCATTTTCAAGGTCAACAATTGGTATAATAGAGGTTTGAACTTAGCATTGACAGAGTAATTGCAAAGACTTTTACAAATTTAATTTATACATTGAAGACTTGTGTTGGGAAGATGGATGGGACATATGCCTACCATTTATGAATCAGTGATAGTATTCCCTACCAATGATCTCACAAATATATAAAAATGACTCTTATAAGACATATCCTGGAAAATAATTAGCAAACATGAATTTTGTCAAACAATTGGATATCCTTTTGTGTTGTTTGGACATAATGTTTTCTTGCCCTGCTAGAATTAACAAAATCATTCACAAAAATAAGGAAATAATTTATCTGTAGAGGTTTAGGTTTAGGTTTATTACCTTCATCATTATCTGCCATAATACCCTCTAATAATACATTGGTTAATGCTACCAGAAAAAGAGACACAAAGAGAAAACTAGTTATTAATGCAATATGCGTCATAACATTATACACTCAATCATAGCCCTATATATCCTAGTTATAATGGATCTTTTCATTGTGTCAAGAGAGACATTTTATAACCCCATACCCATAGATACTACTTGTTATTAGATATTTTAAAAAATAAAAATAATAAAATGCAATAATAATAAAAATGATGCATTCATTGAGTTGGCTATAAACTATAAAAATAAATAATAAACATCATGGGGCTAAATATATCTTCAACAAATCAAATTGATTTAAGTAGAGGTTAATAGAATCCTTTATCCTTTATTGTAAAGTAACCTAGATCAAATTCTTAAAGATACAAACCTTTCCTCATATTATTTTATAAATTTTTTCCTTAAAAAATTTTGCACCCAAAAGATTTCACACCTAAATAAATAAATAAATTTAAATGAATAGAAGTTGATGATAAAAAATGACATTATTTTCTTATTGCACCAAGAGGAGCTAGGTGCTCTAAAACATGACATTATTGTATTATTAAACTAATAGTTGCTAGATGTTTTATTAGAATATAAATCTTATTTGTGTAGTAAAGTCACATTGTGTAAGTGACTAGTTGATCCAAGTGGATATTCATGGCCACCCACCTCTTCCAACTGGCTCAAATATAGTTTTAATCTTGGCAATGTTTTTCTAGATTTTTGGGTCCTAAACTTATGGGGTCGTTTTGAGGCCCTAAACAACTTTTTTGGGGTCCACCATAATCACACCGCAGATGGAATCACAATGTGATGTCATAATGTGTATTCCTCAAATAAACCTTTTCAACGGGCTATCATGTGCCTAAAACGAAGATTGTATGCAAAAGTTACGACCTCGAGAAGTTGATGTACCAACTTACCCCATCAGGGCCCACATGGCTTTTGGAGCTTCATCTCCTAGGGTTAGGTTTGTGGATGTATAGGGTTTTATGATTACTTCTTGATACTAAAAACGTGTGGAGGCGTCATTGTAATGTGCTTAGATGAATGTGTGTATCTGCCACATCTCTTCTCAGAGATTAGCTACCACCATTCGAGCCAGATTGTTTCATTTTTCATTTTATAGTTTCAACAGACTTATTTATTGAATAGAAGTTAAGTTTCTTTGTATCTCTATTATTGTTCTCTATATATCTGTGTTAACATTATAGATATGTGCTTCATTTCGTTACACTCATAAATCTGGATTAGTGGTATTAGAGTGTTTTTCTCTTCATTTGTTTCTTTGTGCATGTCCCCAACGAGGTCAAGGTATAAGCAGGTGGGACTCGAACTAGTTGAGCCTTTGCAAGATTATCCTCGCCGAACCCGATGATCGCCCATGGGGGAAGAAAATATAGATGATGGGGCGGGATATCCCTTTAAATTGTTGCTCAAGGACTCCCTTGCGCGAGAGATGAACGAGATGATGGACAACTTTTCACAAATCCTTCGAACACTGTCAACATGTGACACATATTCCTCGAGCAAAGGTTCCGCCCCCTTCAAGGTACATATCAATTTTTATATTCCTATATTTTAAGGTCAAATAGATGTGGATGTTGTAGACAAATGGTTAAACCTTCTAGAAGGGTATTTTTCTGTCCATAAATTTTTCGATGGAGAAAATATTACATTTGCGCTCCTTAAGGTCATCCCCCATGTCAAAGATTAGTGGGAGACTTTCTGTGAGAAAAAGGAAATAGATGTATCTATATTATTTGTAGTCACACCCACTTTGGGTTCTTTCAGGGATGTTATTAAGGAACAATAATACCCTGTTGGAAGTTATGATGACTTATATACAAGATGGACCACATTGTGGCAGGAAAAGGAACAAATAGTGCCAGAGTTCACTAATGTCTTACATACCTTTCTCACCAAGCTGGGTATCAAAGACTCTGAGTGACATCTGGTGCTCAAGTACCACGACAGACTGCATAGATACATCTAGACAAAAATGGAGTTTCTATACATCTCGTCCTTGGGCATGGCCTATTGATATGCTATCAAAATTGAGCAGGATCTTAAAAAACAGACGTGATAGTTTGGGTCTGCGAACCCCTCATGGAAGAAGTAGGGAAAAGGAGGCCCCAACCCACATAACAAAGGGAAAAGCAAGGATGGATAGCCTTAGGACAACCAGTCTAAACTGCACACAAATAAGGACAATGGGAAGACAAAGAAAGACATTGGGAAGTGGTGTGAGTTCCATAAGATCCCTTGGCATAACACCGTTGAATGTCGGTCAAAGTAGTCATTGGTGGTCTAGGTGAAAGCCTTTGAATTAGATGTAGGCTCTGACTTTGAGTCAGAACCAGAAAGGGTGACGAATCATTGACGCAAAACCTAGTTCCATCGTTGCTACCACCAAGGTCCAACCCGGTGAACCTGATGAACCAGAGGAGGTGAACGCCTCTTTCATTCAGAGATGTGGGTGAAGGGTACTCCACTGCACTTCATCGTTGATAGTGATATCCAGAAGAAACTCATCTCAGTGGAGGTCGTCAAGAGGCTGGCTCTACCAGCAACACCACACCCACAACCATTCACCATTGATGGCTTCGCCAAGGGAGCGATCTCCGTGTCATCCAACAATGTCTCTTGCCCTATGACATCAAGCCCTTCAAAGATGAGGGATTGTGTGATGTCTCCCCTCTTGAATTTTGTGATGTTCTTTTGGGCCAACCTTATTTATGGAAGCATCATGTTATATATGAGTCTAGGCCTTGTAGTGTTATTATTACTTTGGACAAGAAATTATATAGGATACCCGAGGTAGTCCCACCTAGTGTTATTTCCTTAATCTCTGCTAGGCAATGCAGGAAGGTCATCTCTCATACCAGGAAGTTTTTATTCTTCGTGATTCGCGCTCAAAGTGAGCGGAAGGTTGAAACCACATCCATGGCCTCCACGATAGGTCTCTCCATGCAGCAGAAGGAAGTGAATAAGGTCATGGAAGAATACGAAGACATATTATCCTCACCCACTGGGGTACCTCTGCACTATCGGTTCAAGCACTCAATAGATATGACCCCCGACACATCGTTACCCAATGGTCCAGTCTATCATCTCTCTCTGTCAGAAAATGAGGAAATCAAGCGCCAGATCCAAGAGCTTCTCGAAAAGGGGCATATATGACCAAGCTCATCACCTTGTGGAATCCCAATCATTCTTGTGCAAAAGAAAGATGGGACTTGACGAATCTGCATTGATTATTGGGCCCTAAATAAAATCGCAATCAAGAACCAGTACCCAATTACCCAAATTGATGATCTCCTTAACCAGATCAATGGAGCCAAATACTTAGTAAGATTGATCTGAATTCCAACTACTACCAGGTCCCAAAAGAGCACACTGATGTATGGAAGACTGACTTCAAGTCCAAATAAGGTCTTTTCAAGTGGTTGGTCATGCCCTTTGGCTTGAAAAATGCTCCAACAACTTTCACAAGGATGATGGGCGATATATTGTGGCCTTTCACCAATTCTTTTGTGGTGGTGTATTTGGATGACATCCTCAACTTCAGCAAGAGTTGGGCAGAACACTTGCATCATACTCAACAGGTTCTACACACTCTGTGAAAACACAAGATATATGAAAATTTGTAAAAATGCTCCTTCGGCATGAACATGGTCCAGTACCTAGTCTAAATTGTTGATGAACATGGGGTGCATGTCGATCCAACCAAGATCCAGGTCATTTGTAACTAGCTAGCCCCGACCACACTCGTTGAGATTCAGAGCTTCTTAGGCCTTGCCAATTTATATTGCGGGTTCATGTTGGGATTCTCCCACATTGCATGGGCCCTTAGCCAAGTGACCAAGGGTTGTGGCAAGGAAAAATTTGTGTGGGGAAAGTCAAAACAAAAATCGTTCAATGATTTGAAGAAGCACTTGTGCTCAGCCCCAATGCTCTCATTACCCGACTTGCAACAACCTTTTGATATTGAGACAGATGCTTTAGACTATGTTGTGGACACAATTCTCACTCAGCATGGGAATCCCATGGCCTATCATAGTGATACACTATCATATACCATCCGTAAGTACCCCACTTATGACAAATAAATGTACTCCATTGTACAAGCCTACCGCCAATGGAGGCATTACATTCTTGAGAATGAGACAATCATCCACACTGATCACAGGCCTCTACAGTTCATGCAGACACAAGACAAATTGTAAAATGACCACCATAATAAGTGGTCCACATACTTTCAATAGTTCCATATCAAAATCAAGTATAAGACAAGGAGCACCAACCACATCATTGACTGCCTCAGTTAACCTCCAGTTGCAACACTAACCACGGTTCTACACTCTTGCGGACATGAGACCTCAAGATGGGCCCAACTCTATGAGAAAGATCCTGGCTTCGCCACTACCTACCATAAGTTGGGCACAAACACAACTGTCGTTGATCTCCATATTCAGGACGGGTTGTTGTGCCATTTGGGCCATATCTATCTCCCATCAAGTGAGCGAGCGAAGCTGATTTGGGAAGCTCACTATTGTTGATGCCCAAAAGCACAACATAAAATTCCTACTTGAAAAAGGGTTGCAATGCATTATTACTTATATATGTATTTTAAATAATACTAGATAGGCGGGACCCCTTGATAAAAATAGAGATAGAAAGTGCTCCTCTTATTGTGCTCATAATCACCTTACGAGAAATATTCAATAGTTTGAGAATAAGAATGGAGGTCCTAACCTGTTTCTATATGCAACCAAGGGATGATGGGTGTGTTATCATTTTGATTTTAAAATGGAGAAAATGTTTATTTGATTAAACATATAAGTTTACTTTTGCTACACCTAGATATTGATATATTGCTCCAAATATGGTCTCATACAAACTCATAATACATTTGCATATATGGGAAAATGCCTATTATGTTGATTGGTAATTCTCCACTAGCAGGTTATGTGCAACATGTTATTTTGGTGTTTGGTGTTAAATGAGCATATGATAGTTGTAAAAATCCATGAGGGAGCCCGATTCAAGTTTGAATATGGAAATGATATGTTTTTTTGGATGATTTGATGGTTGATATTATTGATTGAACAAGTCTTGGAGGCTAAGTGTGCTCCATAGTCGGATGTGGTTGGTGTCATTTAATGTGGAAAGAGGAGAAGCGACATGCATTTACTGCACGTCGTTCTTACCCTGCCTCGAAGCCACCACCTTCACTATTCCATTCGTTCTTGTTGTGGTTGCTCTGGCTAGTAGCGCCTCCATTGTGCTCATCCTTTGGCAAAAAAAGTGTGCTCTATTAATTTTCTAGCGTTCTTCTAACAGGTATGGTATTTTACCTCTTAATTCATGGATTGCTCTCTGCTTTGGATAAAATTATTTTGTTGTCTCTTAGAGTTTGCATGTGGAACATGTTTGTTTTCCAAAGTTTACAATGGATTTGTTTTGGGCATTCTGGCCTTGTAACTCGCTTTCGATTTGGATTTCTTCATGTTCTCATTTAAGTGTTTCAAATGAAATTATTATTCGGCATTCTATTATAATTGAAGTATTTGGTTGTATGGCGCCTATAGCAAAGGTGGTATTGTTGTGTTATGGATGTTGGAAAATGTATGTGGGTGAATGTGTTCAGTTTCACTCATTCTGTATGACTATTTTTTAGGGTTTCCTCTGTAAAATATAAACAACAGTCAATTTTGTGATCATTGCGTTGTATCCTCACTGCATATCCACACTTTCAAATTCTTGCAACCCTTTTGTATTATCTTTGCCACTGTTTAAAAAGGTGATGGAGCCATGTGTATTGTCTTCCAGTCACTATGGGAAGTAAATGTTTTGCCTTTGCTTGCAGTCATACCTCGAGGCCTATGCATATTTGTCAGTCCCAAACCTTTCTTTTCCCGTCCGATAATGCAGGAAAGTAAATAATATAAACCCATATTAAAATTATTGTTTAGTGTTTTAACCAAATAGTGGGAAAATAGATTTGACCCACAGAACCGTGGCTCTCTTGGTGTTTGCCCATGAGGGAATTTTGTTGACTTGAAGTTGATGTGGGTTTGATGCTTACCATGTTTACACTAGGGTTTCAACCTCGATTTGTTTTGGCAACTGATATTTGGGGTTGTAATGTAAATTGTATATAATGTACAGTTGAAGGGTTTTTCAATTTTTTTCCTCTCAGCCTCTCATGCCGACTTGAGACATTTTGGTTATGGTTTTAACTAAGTCAAATCGTTTTGTCGATAATTTCATGCATAACACTTTACTAGTTTAAAAAATATAGATAGTTTTAAAAGAAGAAATGAAATTTTCATAATTCGATGACCCTGTCATTTTCACATTGGGCAGTTTAAATAAAATATCGTCATATCGTGGATATTGTAGCTTAAAAAGAATTGCTATGGATTACGTGTGTTGAAGCTTAAAAATAATGTTATGGAACAAACCGAATTTAGTGGGAGTTTTGGAAACAAATGGGCATGGTAACAATGGATATTCAAATAAATTTGTGGATATTTAAATGATTGTTGTTGGATAATGGAAATGTTGATTTTAAATTCAATGAATGATTCTTGTAACAAAACAATAATCACTATTATTCTCATTCATTATCTCATTTTTCACTCATTATACACCCACCACCTTCCCAGTAACATTTAATCCATCCCCTGTTTTGTTATTTTGAATATCATTTTTAAAGTAAAAGAATTAAAGAGGATTGGATAGAGATTTTGGGTTGGAAATTGTGACATGGAGATATTGTTTTTGGAAGAAAAGGACTTTGTGTTTGCTTGAACATTATTCACTATTGATTCCCGTCCATGCTACCATTTTTCATTCATTATAAAGCCCTTGATATTTCCGATGATCCTATCATTCCCTATTCAATTGCAATTAATTATTAAATTGGAATTGGTGAAGTTGTGTTAATGGATGGATTGCATATGCTTATGTTGTAAATGATAGAGCCAACATCTTGATTTTATTTAGGTATAGTATTAGTGAATGGATTGTTAAAAGTTTTCATATTCTGATTGGAATATTTCTTCACGATGAGTTTCTTTAGCAGGGCCAGCAATAACAAAGTTGAAAACAAAGGTAGAGGAAATAATTGGCAGAGAGGCCATAGAAGGCCATGATTTTCAATACATTTTGGCGTTGATCCGCAAGAACTAAATCAACTTTTCCAAGTTGAGTTTTTTAATCTAGTTGGCCAAGGAATTATGAAACCTAGACCTGAGAGACCTCCTTTCCAGCCACACCAAAATTTCTCTGGTATATGTGTCCCCCCTCATGTTTCTATGCAGCCATAACCACCTGCCAATGATGGCTGGCAAGAGATCATCCATCAACCTGCTACACATCATAATGGTTGGCCTACAATATCGTTTCCATTTCCCCCTCCCCCACCACCATTCAACCCAAATGCCTAAGTTGATTGCATTGCTTCACCATCCCAATCTTCACATGCAAGCAAACAACTCAAAACTAACATGCATGAGCCAAAGATTGATAAAGGGAAAAAAGTGGCCAATTCCCCTAACTCTTCCGAAAATTCCTCTGAATCAGTATCATCTCATGTTTGCATGTCATCAGTGAAATCTGTCCTCAAGGCTCCAATCATCCTAAGGTTTCTACAAAAGGATCAAAGGAGAGAAGTAGTGAAAAGAGACAAACCACCTCTCATAGAAAATATGGCTTTTAATGTTGTTAATGCTATTTTATTTTGAGGACAATTTTTATTGGTATGACAGAATGTTTGGACAACAAATACACATTTAGACAAATTTGTTTTGGACAACATGGATATGATTCTATTTTTGGATATAGGCATGTTTTATTTTGATATTAAAATATTTGACTATTAATATGAGGATGGGAGTTACAAGGCATATATTTGAGTTAAATTTTGGGGGTATTATATTTCATGTTTTGATGATTTTTAAATAAATGAAAATGAGAGTGACAAGGGGTCCCACCTATTTAGTTATTATTTAAATAGACCCATATTTATATATTATTATTTATTTGTCTCAACTAATTAGTTAAGCTAATTAAACTTAACAAAAGAAAGGTAGTGGAACTAACATAACTCATTGGGAAAGAATAAAAGCTCAATCAAAAGAATATACAAAGAGAGAGAACAAAAGGGGAGAACTTTTGATATAAGGGTTGCTCTATACTTGTGAGATAAGTGTTTTCTTCAATCATTCCGAGTTTACTAGAAAGCTAAACCATCTTGATGACAATAGGGTCTTATTGAAGGTAGCAAGATTCAAAACTGAACCATATCTTTCAGTAGCTTGTTTCTAAAGGTGTATGATCTATCTTTGGTAGACTGCAGGTTCTTGTTTGTTTATGGATTAGTTTTCAGGACTGATAAAGAATATTTTGCAAAGTCAAGTGAAAATATTTTTATGGCAAGCTGATCCATATCTTTAGCTTCAATTTTCTTTTGTTTTCAAAGTCTTTTTGTATGGTGTCCATCGAAGGCTTCTAAGTTTGAATTTGGTCCCACCCTCGCAGGGGTTTGTAAAGAGAGTTCTACTTTGTATCTCAAAATGAAGTTAATATAAAAATGAGATTTCTGATTTCAGTCTCACAAGCGTATCTTAATGATATTGTTAAGATTTTACTTTTATTCTTGTCTCTTATCCTGTACACACTTATGTATATTTTTTCTTTCTTTCTTTTGCACATTTACATATAATATATAAAATCATCCTTAGTCCCTTGTACATATTACCTGTGGATTAAGAGATTGTTTTGATTTAAAGGCTATAAACTCCGGGTAACATTCCCAACTATCTTTCCTTAGCCTAGCAAGATCTGAAAATGTTTGAGTAAGGTTATTCCTACCTTTTCCTCAACAACTACAATTGGATGGCAGGACACTTCAGCGTAGAAAAGATAGTGGAACTGTTGCAACAACATTTCTATTGGCCAAAACTTCGACAGGATGTCAACAAGTATACTAGGTCCTACATGTCCTGTGCCATTGCCAAACTGGCTATTAAGAAACAAGGCATGTACACCCCTCTTCCTACTCCTGACAAGCCCTGGGAATCCATCTCAATGGACTACATGTTGGTACTTCCTTCAACCAAGAAGGGAAATGACTGTGTTTTCGTGGTTGTTGATCAATTTTCCAAGATGGTGATTCTAGCCCACCTGCAAGAAGAGCATCACAGTGGAGGCCACTACCAAGCTTTTATTTGAACGAGTGTGGGTACATTTTGGGATACCGCAAACCATTGTCTCAAATCGGGACAATTGATTCCTTAGCGCATTCTAGTCGAGCCTCTGGTCATGGCTGGATACCAAGCTCACCAAATCCATGACCTTCCACCCCCAAATGGATGGCCAAATCGAGGTCGTCAACACGATGATCATGCATATCTTGCACATGTACAATTCCAAGCATCTGCACACATGGGATGAGAGTCTTACCTATGTTCAACACAGTTACAATAGATCCATACATAACTCAAATTACCACATCCCATTTCAGGTGGGGTTGGGATTTCAACCATTGGGTCCCATGGATGTTGCACTACCCCTTGTGTCCACATAGGTAGAATTGTCCCATGCTCAAACCGAAGCCGAAAAATCCACCCGATTCATTGAACGAATCCAACACATCCACCAACAGGTTCAAGATATTTTGCAGAAGTCCAATGCCAAGTACAAGAAGTGCCATGATCAACACCGGGTGCCCCACAATTTTTAGGTGGGTGATAAAGTTTGGTTGCATTTGCAGAAAGAATGCCCTACAGGACCCCATCGAAAGATTCGTCCACTCTGCTATGGACCTTACACCATCACTAAGGTTGTGGGTGATAATGATTTTGAGCTCAACATTCCCCCTTTCCTTGGCTTGCACCCAATGTTTAATGTCTACCTCCTTCGGCCATACTTTCCACCATTATTGGACACCTTAGAGATAGAAAAACAGTTGACACTGACGGAGCTCAACCCTGACTGCATGGAACATGCATCTACTGATCAGATAGTGGACACATAGGTGAAGGGTACTTGCCAACAGAAGCTTCAACTTTATCGTGTTGCAAAGCGGGGCAACTCCTATACCAAGGAAAGTGGCTCGCCTGGGGCCAAATTCAACAAAAATTTCCTCATATGATGGGGGAAATCAATGCAATGGAGACCATTGCTTCCTAAGGGGGGAGGATTGATCCAGGTGGATATTGGTGGCCACCTACCTCTTTCAACTGGCTCACATACAATTTTCATCTTGGCATTTTTTTCTACCTTTTTGGGTCCTAAACTTCGGGGGCCGTTTTGAGGCCCTAAACAATGTCTTTTGGGCCTACCATAGTCACATTGTTAAAAAGGCCTAGGGTTAGGTTTTTGGATATCTATGGTTTTTTTATTACTTCTTGATGCTAAAAAGGACTAGAGGCCTCATTTTAATGTGCTCAGACGAATGCATGTAGCCGCCACATCTCTTCTCATAGATTAGCTACCACCATTCGAGAAAGATTGTTTCATTATGCATTTTACAATTTCAACAAATTTCTTTATTGAATAGAACTTAAGTTTCGTTGTACCTCTGTTATTTTTCTTTGTATATATGTGTAAATGTTATAGATCTGTGTTTCATTTCGTTTCACTCATAAATTCAGATCACTAGTTATTAGTAATTAGGATTAATAAGAGTCATGTTATCAATATAAGCACAAGGTATTCACTCAATGAACTTGTGACATAACGCCTGCTTTTGTGGGATATTAAAGAATGTCCCTGATTTCACTAGATATTGATAAATACCTCCCAAAATCCTTTTGTTGAACCCCCCTTCTGATACATCTTTCCAATAAAAGAAACCCCTATTTTTACCATATACCTCTTTTTATACCCCTCAATACTTATAAACCCCTTGAGACCCCACATCCTCCCCCAATACCTATAATATATTGACTTTATTTTTCACAATTAAAAAAAAAAACTTTATGAATGAACGTGATACTATATTGGTCAACAAGGTGAAGCCCCCATGAATACAAGTTGTTCGATGATGGTTGAGAGAATCTCTCAACCACTTCTTCTCTAAATAAGAATTAGTTAGATTTTATAACAATTTACAATCTCTATAAAATAGATAAATGTTATTGTATATGTGTGCTCAACATCTAATTAATCTATGCATTATCATTTCTGTATATCTTGTCTTGTTCTCTTGCTCTAATTTTACATGGTATCAAAGCCCAATTGTAAATTGAAAGAGATTGAGATACTTACATCACACATATTCAAGATTAGTCATCACCATATTGCATTTGTGGTCTCAAATGTCACTCTCCAAATTCAAAGGATCTTGCACCTTCAAGAAAGAAGTCATTGATGGAAGAAAGCCACCATGTAATAAAATAAGTCGCCACAAATTTGAGTCGTCATATGGTAATTGAAAAAAGAGTCGTGCACAAAGTGATAAGTGTCCATAGTCGAAGGGACCTAGATCGCTTCACTCGTAAAAGGTGATAGATCTATAGACATGAATATACACATTGGTTTGATCTTAGTATTCTGATGGAGAGACCCCATGCACCCTACTTCACATTCAAAGATATAAATCTCGATCTACATCCAAAAAGACAACACATGCAGTGATTTAGGGGTAAATATATCCGGGATAATTCTAGTTACTTCTAAGAAGAAGATAGAGCTACAAAACTGCAAAGGATATTAAGCCCGAAGTAGGTAATGCCCATATTAGCTACCGTGTGAAAGGAAGGGAGACATCAAACAAAAGGAGTTGATATTCACTAAAGAGGAACACACTTCTTTCTCCCAACCCTTTTCCATAGTTGCAAATTGATTTCTAGAGTAGCAAAGAACTTCTACCCAATGACTTCATAAAATTGTACAAAGGTATTTTTTGTTTGGTTTTTTAGTAGTTTAGACATAATTTTGAGAGAGGTTGGTGCATGGGTAGAAGACCAAGATGCAAAAGCCCTTTTGTTAAATAGTTTGTCTTCAAGTTTTAATAATGTTGTTTTTCTTTAAGTCAAATGTCTTGACATACTTTAGATGATATGATATCAATACTTTTCGTTGAAAAAAAGAGGCTAAATTTAGGGGATATAAAAGGTGATACTCAACATGAGATTGCATTTGACTCAAAATAGAATTGTAACAAATCAACTAAAGACAAAAGGGAGATTGAATGTTATTATTGTAAGAAAATGGATGACATAGCTTGGAACTATAGATTTTGAGCTAATGATATTTTCAAGGAAAAGCTCAAAGACAAACCACATGCACCGAATGTGGCACTTGTTAAAGATCCACCGGATGTAGACAATAGTGATGATCTCACTAACACACTGGAATCTTTCACATATTAAGAGGCCCACAGATCTAGTGTAGATGAAGCTCGGCATGGATGGCTACTTAGATGGTTTAGGAGTTTGTGGATCTCGGGAATTATACACTTACGAGGGTCATGAGACAACTAGATGGAATAGTGTGTATGTAGTTCAATATGGATGGTTGTCCAATAATTCAAAATATTCGTAATTTGGGAGCTCAAGGGGGTAGAATCCAAGAACTTAAGAATTCAGCTCGAGAGCTATACCTGTATGAGGGTTACGAGGTAGCTTGATGGAGTTCTACTTAATAAACTTATGATCCAAACCCGGTTTCCAAAGAACAACTTTTGAAAAATGTTATTTTTGTATTTAATCACTATGTGTTTTTGTTTTTAGTGAATTTTTGTTTTTGTTATTTTTGTATTTAGTGAGTGTGTCTTTACTTTTAGTGAGTTTTTGTTTTAGTAATGTAAACCTTAAAAAGGTATTAGAATATAAGCCTTACTTATGTAATGAAATCACATTGTATAAGTGATTAGTTATTAGCAATTAAGATTAATATAGGTCAATGCTATCAATAGAAGTTATTGGATGAGTGAAAGAATCTCTTAACCACTTATTTTCTTAATATGAATTAGTTAGATTTTCTAACAATGTGCATTATATGTTTTATAACCCAAGACTACATTAATGTTATCATATATCTACATATTTATATAACTTTATCTATACTAATATTTATATAATTTTACTAAAACTCATTATTAATTACTCCACATCAATTTTAACCTCTATATTAAATGTGCTTAAATCCGGTCAAATTTTCAGGATTACTTTGAGCTTCGCACAGATCAAAGCTTCATACATTTCAGAACATTACCCCAAGTGTTTTGCCCCATTTTAAGTCAATCTAGATACTCAAAAAATAGATTAGAGTTATGGATCGACCTAAAATTTAAAAACGTACCACCAAAAAATCTACTTAAAAAATAAATAGAGAGAAAAAATTGCTCACCAGTTAGGCCAGTCCAATTATTAGATTATTAGATGTTTCACTTTTGTTAAATTTCGTACTACTGGCATAAAACTTTTCTCTATTTCATACTGTCTTCGCCTTAGAATGTAAACTTCGTACAACTGGCTTAAAACTTTTTCTATATTTCACACCGACCTCGAGAGTGTAAATTTCTACTCTCTGGTCGGAGCATCCTCCATTATATTTTGATAAATTTCTACTCTCTGGTCGGAGCATCCTCCATTGTATTTTGATAAATTTCTACTCTCTGGTCGGAGCATCCTACTCTCCGATCTGCTCGGAGGAGTCGGAGCATCTTCCAACTCTGTGATTGTAGTCAATACGAGTGCTGCATATGGTACCCGCGGGTTTCGTCCGCTCTCTATAAATACCAGAAATGTTTCCTTCAATCAATAATCATAGCAACATCATCGGAGTTTGGTTCATCATCTGAGTTTGGTTTTCCGCTTGACGATCTGACGCAAAAATGGTCGTTGGCGACAAATGTGGCGAGGGTTTCCATGGCCGGCGAAGGCCCCTCCCACGAAGAGGGCAGGTGAAGGCCGCCATTGCCGCTGCTCTTGTGCGCTCCGTGTCTTCCATCGCCTCAGGCATGACGTCTTCTGTGAAAAAATCCTTCTCACGCAGTTTATCCTTTGATGCTTCGCACTCAACTTCCTCTTGACATGCCCGGAATGTATGCTTAGGGTTGAGGGTATGAGAATTTGCAATGCAAATAACTACAGTTCATATTGTTCTTGATTTTGCTGTCAACAAACGGAAAACATGCCTGCAAGAGCAAAATTGTGTAAAATTAGTATATTTTGTGAAATTAAAAATATACATGTAGTTTCTGTTGGTTCAAGAAATTCGTATAAAGTAGTTTCTTCAATAAAAAGTGATTGTGCAATCCCCAAGAAAAACTTCAATGTATGCCATTGTGTTTTTGATTCAATAAAACGCATAAAGATTTATATTATCGAATGGAAAAAGTACATGACAATAAGCATGTTTTGGTTTTTTAGTTTTGGTTTTTTTCAGTTCTGAGAATTTTGCGACTGGTGTTATGATAAGGTAGTTCTTTCGGATTTATCTTATTCTTCCTTTTTATTCGACATTTCGAACCAAACAAATGTTTTGATTTGTGATTATGAGAGATTCAGATAACGATCTGTTTTTTTCAATTTGGTTTCAGAGTCTGAATCAAATAGCTAATAACAACTATGCCTAATGTGGCCTACATTGACAGATCACTGTTATACACTGCACCTCCTCATCGAGGATCTTGAATAGTCATTGATATATATTTATATCTTTTGGGGTATATCTTTTCACAATTGAATGATGTAGGGTTAGTGGAAGCTGTAGTGAAACTCACTCGCAAACTTCAAACTTCATTAGAATTGGTCGAAGGGGGCGTCTCCGCTCTGGATCAGAATCGTCTAAATCATGCCACTGCTTCATCCCCTGAAGCTTGAACTATAGGAATAATTTGCATGAGGGTTTGGTTCAGTTTACAGGACTGTAGTGAGATGGTTGTTCATTGAATAAAAGGAGGGACTTAGCACTTTATTGAAAGCACCTGGTTCAGAGTGAACTGTAAGAATAATCTGCATATGAGGGTTTGGTTCAGTTTACACGACTATAGCGACCTGGTTGTTCATTGAATAAAAGGAGGGACTTAGCACTTTATCAAAGCACTGGCTTTCTTCTTTCTTTCCAGAGTCATAGTCAATTTCGAGGTTTCTTAGTGTTTGTTTTTCTTTTTATCAGGGTTGGAATTTCAAAATGAAATATTAAATTTGACTGTTTAGACATCTTTTTCAAACTTTTAACAAAAAAAATATTGATAATCTTAAGAAAGTTTTTAACTGTATTTAATAAACAAATCACTCCATGACAAACAATTTGCCCATCTAATTCCATCAAAATGATCTCAACCTTGCCGTGATATAAGCATCCTTCAAATAACATGTTATTTGACATGGTTCACACTTAAAGTTATAATCATTTCACTCCAAAATGATGCTCTTTTGGATACCTTGACACAATTTCAGTTCAAAATGATTGTCTTAAAGTGACCTTGACTCAAGTCAACTTTTACCCATATGCTGACACAAGTGATGATGCACTTTTGGAACTAGGTAATGTAAGGGTCTACAAATCACCCCATCCCCAAGAGCATTTCCAATTCACTCTTACATTTGCAGATTCCAAAAAAAAGGAGAGGTAAATTGGGCAGGGGCATCCAGATAAAGATTGTAATGACAAACCTGGTTATTAGATTGAACTCCGAAAAGACTAAGATGTAAGGAAGAGGCCAACTCGCCCTCAAAACCAGGGGCTTCTTTCAAAAATATACGGTGATTACAAGGGTTACCAAAATACACAATAAAGAAACTCTAGGCTTTAATCCTTGGCAGGGTAAAAAGAAAGGTTGAAAGCCACAACCAGTTAAATACGCAAATGAGGACACCGGTGATGGTAACTATAATAGACCTCATTAATATTGGGCTCATATCATCAACTTAACTAAAAAAAATGGTTAAAATCATGGTAAAATTTCTATAGGTATGAAATTGAAACATATATTTCAATGTTCATCTGGATTAACATTAACTATGAGCCATATGCCAAACTTACAAGTTATAATAGACATTTTATTTTTTATGTGATATCATTTTTTAAATATGTAAACAATAACTTGATATTAAATGTTAATTTGGATAATGTTTTTAACAATAATTAGAGGTGGAAGGATCCTCACTGATCAAGAGGAAAAATTGAAACATCATATGCCTAGGGGTTAGGAACTTCATCTAATAATAAGAAATTAGTTCGATGGAAGATATATTTTTCCCATGTGTTAAGGATCTATAATAGTCAAGGGGACCTATTAGCGAACAAGATAATAGATTTGAAGCATCATATGCCTAGGGGTTAGAACTTCATCCAATAATCAGAAATTAGTCCAACCAACAGAAGGTATCTTTCTACAATAGCCAAGATGACTTATTAGCCAACAAGCAATAGATTTAAAAATTGGGGAGCTTTGGATTAATGGCCAATTAACCCTCCAAGTTATTCCTTAAACACCCCCAACGAATTTAATGACAAGTACCACAAGCACACTAAGCCATGTGTCCCTCATGTGCCAACCCATCCACCAAGGTAGAGCAATTAACACAATGAGACCCAAGGCTACCTCACACATATTTTCATCAGTGGGGAGAAAAGGTAATGAATATCTTGGTTTAATTCACCATAAACAAGGTGGGACAATGGCCAAATTGATCTTTGTTCAACGACAGAGAAGAAAACAACCCCACGCCTCTAAAATTCATTTGGCCCCAACACTAAATTCCAGGTTGGTTGATTCTATCTTCATTTTGCTTGCAAATTTTTCGTTAAGTTTGGATTCACATGAGCACACAATTAGCATTGTATTCCTCTTTGTATATAGTCATTACAATCTTCACTTTGAATTATTGAGGGTAGTTGTTATGGGTTTAAAGCTTATGTTCTCTCTCACGGGTTGGGGGCATTCCTAGTTAATTAGTAATCCAAAGATTTCAATCTTGGCCTTCAAGTCAACAATGGTTTTACTTCAGTTTGTTCTCTATTGGATATGTTTGGTCAAGAGATTCGTGGTGAATGTTATCAATGCAATCTTCTTTGATTATATTAAGTATAATTGTGTCTTTGAGTTTTCTAAAAGGGGTGTAGGGTCTGCACTTTGTCCCCTTTCACTTTCAAGCAATGGAGCAAAGTGCCCCCTGTTTGGTAATAGGGGAATTTTCAATCTAGATTGTGTCGAATCTCCTCAAGTGCATATTGTTTCAGGGTTGTGGGTATGTTGTTAAGAAAAGAGCCAACACTCTATCCCATAGATAGAAGACCAAGCATCCACCATGGTTCACCGCAAATTGCAAGAGCTTAAGAAGCTATGAAGAAATGGTACAAGGAAATAGAGTATCCATTCTTACTCTCATCATCAAATTTCATGATGAACATGCAACAAGCAACAAGCAACAAGCAACAATGTATTAAATTCACAAATTGGAGAGATTATGAACACGCTGGTGCAAGTCAAACAATAGTTGGCCATTCTCAAGATAGAATGCAACTTCTTAAAATCTATGGTGGAGAATCTAAACAAAGAAGCTGAGTCAATGGCCTCTAATCAGTGTATGTCAGAAAAAAGGTGAACACAAAGATGAAAACATCATCATTCAGCTAATGAAAGACATGGAAATTGGAGAACAACATCGAGAGCATACAACTATAGGCCTAGAAGAGGCTACAAGTCATCATTCCTTTTATTAGTCTATGTTTTTTAAATCTGTTAGTATCTTAGGTGTCTTTTATAGGATATATAGTAGTAGGAAAATCTAGAGAATTTTTCCATCATATATTAGAAAACTCTATACTTTGATCTCAATATGTGCATTTTATGAGTGTTGTTAGCTTAGCTATATCCATTTTCACTAATACAAATTACTCAGCTCTTGTTTATATATATATATATATATATATATATATATATATATATATATATATA
>JZKD02S1179084.1:316202-330905 GCA_000966675.3 Picea glauca | reverse complement strand
GATATCCAGAATAAGACAACGAGCAAGGGGACTCCTAAAGGTACTTCACAAATTTCAACCCCTCCATTGTCAATTTTAAATGAAAATTTCTCTAATATTTGTTTAAAAACAAACCAGTGCAATGAGTCTCCTCCAAAACCTCTCGGGGATGCCCTGTTGTCAAACATTCTTGAGAAGGGTAATCCGAGTTTCCATTTCCCTCAAACAATGAGTGATTCCCCCACCCCACAATTGAGATCTGGAAGAGACAACCAATGATCTTAGGTATCAAGCTCAACAACCTATAACCTTAAACCACGAACCGCAGTCGTTCCAACTGAGGGCACGTCAAAGGGTCTAGGGAAAATAGTCACAAACCTACCTGAGAGCAGAGGACAGGGGATAAAATCCCATTTAACCAAAGTTAAGGGAAAATCCATGGAAGACTTAGTTGTGGGAAAACAAAAAACAATTAAAGGGGCGCTTAGAGCAGTGAAAACCCCAAAAAAGGTTTCCAAATGAAAGCACTCTCACTCAACTGTAGAGGGTTGGAATGTCCCCACAAAAAACATGCCTTGACGAGGTTAGTTGAAGCAAACCTCCCAAACCTAGTTCTTCTACAAGAAACCCTCTGTGATTTCCCCACAACCATTCATACCCTAGAAGCTTTGTTTGGTGGTTGGAATTTCCAAGGTCTAGATGCCAATGGTCGCTTAGGGGACCTTGCTTTCGATTGGAACCCTAAGAGCGTCAAGATTGTAAACTAATGGAGTTTGGATTCCTCAATAGGGATCAAATTCTTCTCGGAGGAGCTAGGAACAACCCTAACAATGATACATGTTTATGGCCCGATCCTCAACCATAAATATTTTCGGGACAAGTTTTTTAACAAGTCTTGCCTCAAGAACAATCAGCTAATCATCGGTGGGGACATAAAATTTTCTCTAGGTGCTTCTGAATCTTGGGGCCCAAGTGAAAGATCGGAACACCTGGCAGATTATTTTTCTAACCACCTGTAACAAAGTCATCTGGTGGACATGGAGCCTGCCCTCCTTTTCCCCACTTGAAGAAACAAGAGAATAGGGGATGACTGAGTTGCAAAGAGAATCGATAGATTTATATTGAAGGAGTAGGTTGTTGAAATATTTACCCAAATCATACAATGGTTAGGTATTGGAGGGATCTAGGACCACTCCCCATTATTCTTGGAAATCAAAATAGACCCCAAAAAATCTTCCTACCCATTTAAGATGAACTCCTCCTGGATAAAAGAGAGATTTTCATACTTTAGTCTAGGAACATTGGAGAAAGTATGACCCATGAGTAGAAGAGTCAGCGGCCTCCCAATTTGTATTCAACTTAATAACTCTAAAAAAAAGAGCCAAAGCATAGGCAAAAGAGAAAAAGAAAAAGGAAGTGGAGGGATTGATACAGATAGAAAATCAAATCCAGGCCATTTCAGATCAAGCAGAGGAGGGGTTTGCCTCGGGGGAGACTAGGGAAGTGCTTTGGGGTCTAGAAAAAAGAAGGAAAGAAATATTGGAAATAGAGAAGCAGAGTGGATACTTAAAAGAAGAGTTATTTGGATGGAATGCGGTGACGAAAACACAAAATTCTTCCAGGCCTATGCCAAAGGAAGGAAGATGAAAAATACCATATGGAGTCTCCAAGATTCAGAAGGGAGAACCTTCTCAAACTTCAAAGGACTAGCTAGGTTAGGGAAGAACCATTTCAAATCCATTTTTAGAGCTCCAAACGAAATCATGATCGCAGAAGTTGTTTTTACAACACAATTCTTCCTGAGGTTTGTTACAGAAGAGGAGAACGAAGAACTAATGGAATAAGTCTCTGAAGAAGAGCTCAAATCAATTCTAGAAAGTTTCAAGAAGGAAAAAATCCCAAGACCAGATGGATGGGGAGTTGAATTCTTTTCAGAACTTTATGAAGTCATTGGAGCCGATCTACTTGTAGTAGTGGAGGAGTCTAGAAGAGAGAGAAATATGCTCCCGACTTTCAACTCAACCTTTATAGCTCTCGTTCCGAAAATAGATTCATCGGGAAATTTTGATGACTTTCTCCCCATTTCTCTGTGTAACTCAATTTACAAAGTAATAAAGAAAATTCTAGACAATAGGATCAAACCTATACTTTCAAGGGAAATCTCAAAAGAGTAGTTTGGTTTTTTGGATGGGCGACAGATCCATTAGGCGATAGGAGTGGCACAGGAAGGTCTTCACTCCATCAAAATGATGAATCTTCGAGGAGCGGTGATCAAAATAAACATGTCAAAGGCTTATGATAGATTGAGCTGGACATATCTTAGACTCTTCCTCATGCACATAGGCCTCGAGCCGAAGTTTATTACCTCAGTTATGAGTTGTATCCAAACAGTCTCCTTTGTGGTCCTGATAAATGCAGCAACCTCCCTCTTTTTCCATGCCTAAAGAGGTCTGAGGCAAGGGTGTCCCTTGTCCCCATTATTATTTCTCCTGGTCACTAAAGGATTGAGCCGCATACTTACAGATGCAAAAAGGAGAGGAGTTTTCCAGGGTATTCGAGTAGCTAGAGCTTTAGATATAACTCACCTCCTGTTTCTAGACGACATTTTTATTTTTTGTAATGGAGAAGCAAGAAAACTAGAAAGGTTACCAGAACTACTTGCTCTATTTAGGAAAGCTACTAGAATGCTAATAAACAACCAAAAGTCCAAAATTTGTTTTCAAAATATGGAAGAAGAAGAAAGAGATCATTTTATTCAGATGTTCCCCTGTGAAAGTGGGGCCATAGATGAAGGGTTAAAATACCTCAAATTTCATCTAAAACCAAATTGCTACAAAATCAAAGATTGGCTCTCGTTGGTTGCAAAAGTGGAAAAAAGGATAAAATGTTGGTTTCATCGATGGCTCTCACGAGCAGGTAGACTTGTCCTCATAAAATCCATCCTGGAAGCTATACCAGTCTATTGCATGTCCCTATCTTGGATCCCCAAAAGAATTTTGGAAAAGATAAGAAGAGTATGTTGCAGATACTTGTGGGTAGGAAAATAGGAACATAGGACTCTACCTTGGGTAAAATGGGAAATAATAACACTTCCAAAGGTGTTGGGAGGCTGGGGACTAAAAAACATCTCCAAATTTTCCAAAGCCTTGGAAACAAAGTGTGGTTGGAGGTTGATCTCAATCAACAGTCTTTGGAAAAATTGTCTCTATAAAAAATATATCGCTCCAAGCTCTTTGGAAGATTGGATCAGAAGAGAAGACAAACAATGACTTAATGTCTTGGTAATATGGAAATCTCTACTAAAATCCTTTGATATCATCAGTGATGGTTTTTCCTAGAAAGTTGGAAATGGCAGGAAACTGAGAGTGGGTCTAGACCCATGGCCAGGCAGCGGACAATGACACATTCTAACCCCACAACTCACAGAGTACTTGAGGGACCAAGGAATCACAAAGTTGGCACATATTGTTGATGAGGCATCCACTAACATATGATGCCAGGGGTGGAAATCTAATGATCTCCTTGGCCTTTATAGAGAACACAAAGAGGAATGGGAAGGATATATACAGGCCTTAGTAACTAGTCATGTCAAACTAGCAAACAGAGAGGACAAACTAGCTTGGAGCCTATCCACTTTTGACAACTACACTCCAAAGGATGGTTATGCTATTCTACCGACGGATCGAGTAGCAATATAACTGGTCTGGTGGTGGAAACCATTATGGAAATTGCATTGCCCAGCAAAATCAAAGCTCTTCTTCTGGTGTTTACTAAAAAATAAGGTTCCCACCCGAGATGTTCTACAAAGGATACTTATGACAGGCCCAATATGGTGTGCACTACGTAAAAAAAAAAAAAAATAGTGATGCACCTCTTCATGAGGTGCCCTTTTTTCACGCAGGTGTGGGACTTCTGTCAGGAAGCTATTGTCCTGTCAAATAGGTGGGAAAGAGACAACCTAGTAGAAGCTTGGAGGACATGGTTGGGGAACCCTACTCATGCAAAATTTAAAGATTTATCGCTCATCATCTATTGGGGAGTATGGTTAACTAGGAATAGAGAAGTATTCCAGGGGAAGTATTCAATTCCGAAACAGATCACTTCATAATCCTTGGCCATTTTGGGGCACTTTCCACAAACAAAAGACGTTTCTCCAGTTCGGATAGTGGTCCCCAAAACCCTAGACACAAGATTTTTGTGGGCCTTCTTTGATGAGGCATCAAGTGAGGAAGGGAAATAGAGTGGAGGAGTCTGCATCCTCAATCTCTCCCACAACAATTTGATCCAAATAAAAATGGGCTTCGGTCCCGACTCGAATAATCAGGCTGAGATACAAGCATGCAAAAATCTGTTGTGTTTTGTACTAGAAAAGGGAGTGACAAATATACAAGTGTACAGAGACTCAATGCTGATAGTAAATTGGATAAACCACACACAAGCATGCATAAATATTTTCTTACAACCTCACATTGAAGAAGCACAAATCCTCAAATTATAATTTAATCAGTTTCATTGTTCTCACATTTACATGGAGAGAAACTAGGAAGCAAATTGCCTCTCCAAGGTTGGTACAGAGCTTGAACAGGGCCTATGGCACATCAAAGAACAACAATAAGGTCAGACCTACAAGTACTATGATTGGTTGTTCTGGGACAATCATTGAACTTTCATTAAGGGCCATGCTACAACTCTATTTCTGCACCAGTTTTTGGTTTCTGTTACTTGCTTCTTTCCAGAGTCTGTTTTTTCCAGATGGTTTTTAGATAGTTTAAAGCAAGGGACGTTGTAATTTTCCCTTGTTGTTTTTGTTGTTTATAATCAAAGACATAGTTGGATAAGATGCAAATGCTTGATCTCTTATTTATGATAATAGGAACATATGGTTCCAGGGATGCATGAATACACCACTATGTGTATCTGAAAAATGTAATTTTGATCATATCCTTTATGAATAAAATTACGAATTTTTTCCTTTCGCTAGAAAAATTGTATGTATATATATATATAAGTAAAAATGATTTTTTTTAAATGTATTGAATAATTTAATTATTTTTTTAATATTTATAAACATGTATTGGATAGACATTGAGTATGTATTGTTGGAAATTTTGTCCAAAAGAATACTAAGAAATTAGGCATTGTTATTATCACATTAATGTCCCTTTTTAGGTTGATGTTATTATTGTGAGATGTGGCATGCACTCATAGTTTACCCAGGGTCTTTGCCAACTTGGCACACCTAAGTTGACTGACACATGAGGGTTGTGCGACACCGTGAATGTTCTCACTTGGAAGCTTGACAAACCAAGGATACTTTGCTCGGACTACACCTCTTCACCTAGAGCATACCCATACTTCGTTCTAGGCTACAAGCGAGTCACACTCCTACTTGATGTGACTCACTTGTATACTTAGATAATTTGTGATCACTATCAACACTTAGTCATTTAAGCATGCAATCATGAAACAGGTGAAACAAAGAGAAAGCTTTTGAAAGAGACACAGTTTTATAGTGTGGGTAGAACTTGCGGTGCCTAACACCCAAATTGTCTTTATTATGTGAAATAGAGTTACAATATGAGCACTACTGGCTCGGTTTACAACACGGGTAGAGTTGCACAACTCACCTCACCTCACCAAGACAATGCTCTCATACACAAATTCACCCCACTAGACTTCACTATTGCAACAATCTTCGCACCCTTGTGGTTTTCCCCAGACATGCACCCACCACAGACTTAATTGTCTCTTCATGTTGCAAGGATCACTTCACCAAGACCCCACAAGACTTCAATTCTTCCTCATAATGTGCGTCCTGCGTCAAGACTTCACCAAATCTCCTTGTGCACCCCACTCTTGGATACTTGTCATCCATCTCTTCACATCTCTTCCTCTCCACTCGAGTTGTAGTCTTCACCCTCCATTTCGAGTGTTGAGTCTTTGTCCCTTCATCATATCTCTCTTGGCTCACTCCACCTTCGTCCATATATATGCCTCATGCCACCCCCAACCATCACAACCATTGGGTGGGTCGTCGTGTCTCTCGGTGGTGTGGGTTGAGCTGACTCATAAGTCACCACATCTGCATGCCTAGCCGACTTGTTGTGCCTCCACGTGGGTCATTTCGACTCGTCTTGGTGCATATGTGCCCAAGACACAAAGATGTGCCCCATGAAGTGTCCATCCACCCAATTTCTTGGTTCGCTCCATATGTTAGCTCACCCTAACTCACGCCAGTTTTCCCAACACATGGCTTGCTCCAACTCTCCTTGGTTCGTCATGGCACTCCACCTTGTAACGACTCGCACCTGCAAGTATGGGCGTGGGTCCACTTGGTCGAGCTCACTCCCAAGTCTCCCCACTCCATGTCTATATAAATATTGGGCACACTCGTCTTTGTCCAACAACCCCAAATTACACATTTCACCCAATTCAAATGCGTTCTACAGGTTGGGTGTGCACACCTCTTTAGCCTGGGGCTCACATCCTCCCCCACCTAAAGTTGTTGTTGTCCTAGAAACATCCTCAAAATATTTCATCTCCAATATTTTCCATGAACTTGTGCCTCCTACGTATCATGGAAACCCCAAGTTCTGCCACCAGAAACCCCAAATTTCCTATGAAGTGGAAACCCCAAGTTTCTTGCAAAATGGAAACCCCAAATTTCCACAAATCAACCCAACTACATTACACCTAGATTCACACAATCTGCTTCCTTAGTCAATACGATGGCTTCACCCAACTCCAACAATGAGAGTCACCTAACTTTACTGCACTATCTCGCCGCAATGTTGTTTCCTTGCTGCTATCCAGTTTTGTTGTTGTTGTCGCTACCTACTACAACTGATTGTTTCTCTCTTCTCTTCAAAAAATTTAGTAAGTGTTGAACTCCTTGTGACTCACTGTTGGGATCATACTACAACCACCTTAGCCATGCTTTTTCACAATGACGTCACATGCCTTGGACTGATTGGGTATCTAGTCCAATCATCACCCCAAACTCATGAGAATGTACATCCTCATGCCCAAACATAGTCATTCTATTTGCATATTCGTCCAACCTCAAAGACTAAGGAAAAGTCTAGCTCCCTGCCTTTGAAGTTTGGCTTCCAAGGTGAACATAAAGATGAAAACACCATCATTCAACTAATGAAACACATGGAAATTGGAGAACAACAACCAGAGCATATAATTATAGGCCTAGAAGAGGCTATCAATAATCAGTCCTTTTATTAGTCTATGTTTTTAAAAGTTGTTAGTATCTTAGGTGTCTTTTACAGGATATATAGTAGTAGGAAAATCTGGGGAATTTTTCCATCATATATTAGAAAACTCTATACTTTGATCTCGATATGTGCATTTTATGAGCATTGCTAGCTTATCTATAGCCATTTTCACTAATATAAACTACTCAGTTCTTGTTTTTATATACCTATCTATCTATCTATATGTGTGTGTGTGTGTGTGTGTGTGTGTGTGTATTAGCATCCAAAAGTTTGAGCACTTTCTCTAGGAAAAGAATGTGCCAGCCATTCTAGCTTCTCAACCCGAACTCATAGACCCATACGTGCCTTGGGATTTTTTTGATGGTGCTTCACAAAATCTCCTCTACGGGGGGGGTGTCCTACATATATCTGAATCTCATTCTTTCAAAATAAAAATGGGGACTAGGCAAAGGTACAAATAACTATGTTGAACTCTTGGCACTGCTACTATGATTCAAATTTTCTATTGAGTAAGGGATTCACACCATCCAACTCTTCGGTGACTCCATGAATGTCATAAATTGGGTCCAGAAAACTTAGTCTTGCCACAATATTTTACTGCAGCCCATTATGGAAGAGATTTCTACTTTATTGTCTTCTTTTGACACCTTTGTAATATGACATGTTTACAGGAACATGAACTCAATAGCAGATGCACTGTCTAAAGAAGGAATATCCCTTCCTTATGGTCATTGGCACTTTTCAGAATCAAACAGGGTCACATCACATAATTTCTTCCACCGGCCCTTCATAGAAGATCTAGCTCAATCATATGCTCCTTTTTAACCTTTCTTCATTTCTACAAGTTATTGTATAGTCTGGAACTAGTTAGACCCTTTTTGTATAAACACTTTAAAGGCTATATTGTGCATTATAAGCCAAGGTGGAAGGTACTGTAAAAAATGCTCTACGTAGACTGTGATAGTCTAGAATCTATGAAGAACTCTGTATGATCTAATCACAACACCTTAGTCCTTTTGGGTTAAAACCCTCATACTTTTTACTTCTCTTTTGAATGTGCTCCACTAGCACCTACAAAATGTAATTGTCTCTCCAGATGAACAAAATTACGCTTTTTTGCGAGTTATATATGTGTGTGTGTGTGTGTGTGTGTGTGTGTGTGTGTGTGTGTGTGTGTGTGTGTGTGATGGGGTGATAAGGATGCAATCAAGGTGATGGGAAGTTGTACTAATCTCTCATGTGTTTATC
The DNA here is from genome assembly GCA_000966675.3 of Picea glauca. Classification (NCBI taxonomy): domain Eukaryota; kingdom Viridiplantae; phylum Streptophyta; class Pinopsida; order Pinales; family Pinaceae; genus Picea; species Picea glauca. The sequence continues at coordinate 322,452 of JZKD02S1179084.1, read as the reverse complement.
CTCCACTCAATCCTCGAGGCCCCACAAGGATAGGATGCAATAGTTCATGTTGGAAGGTATTGGAGATATAAGTGATGGGTTGTTCATTAGCCTCTACTACCTAAGACCAAATGAAGAGTTTGACCATAGTATCCTTTTTAATAATTAGCAATAAGACATTTCGAAATGATGGCTTGAGCAATAGGAATTTTCAAGACCTACAATTATGGTAATTTTAGTGAAATACAAGTTGGATTAAGGGGAAAATGAAGGCAAACTTAAATGCAGGAGGAATTGAAAATTGGGTCATGATGAATGAAGAAACTTGACAAGGTTTTAAGCATGCTCATGAAAACACAAGCCACACCATTTCTTAAGCAACAAACTCACAAAATGAAGGAAACTAATCATTGTGGTATGAGCTGTGAGTTACCTCTTTTCCAGTACTTGATGGTTGAGTGGTATCCATGTTTGTTTTTCTTTCAAGGATATGCCACAAAATTATGCCCAAATTGAATGTCCTTCAACCAACAAATATAAGGAATGAGGGATCAAGGCAAGCGATCAAACTTCACTCTTGTTAATATTTTCAAACTGAGAATCCAGGCCAAGACATATTTCCTAAGTTCTCAGTTCACTCACTTCCTTCTCATACACACAAACTCATAGAATGGATTTGTCTATGAATAAGAGCGGAAGGTCAAGATTGAAAAATACCCCCTCCCATAGAGCATGTGGTGTAATAATAAATTGTAGTATGGATCAGGTCAAAATATAAATGTTTTCCATTTTAATATCCACCGTTGAATTACAATAATGATCACAATTTCTTAATTACATTTGATACCCCCAAACATTACATCCAACATTTTGTAAAGTGGATGCTTGTCAATGTATTTCACTTTTAACCATATGACATTTCCCTTTACTAAGAGCATAACCATAAGTGAATGGTGGAGCCTTTACCTCTAACCCAACTCTACACAAATGTCTTGCAACAATGGCCAATGATAGCTTTCTTTGTATTGCACCTTAGGCATAATAACATACATTGAAAGTTGGGATACTTATTAGCTTCCTTATCACGTTTCACATTGTTGTAGGTGTGATAAACCAAAACCACTAGCGCTGGAGCATACAAGACATGCAAAAATCATAAGCATATCCATACATTTTTTAAACAAGATTGTAAAATTTTACATGAGCATTTGGGATACATAGGCACATATGTCATCATGATATCAATGCTAAACATCACAATAAAGAATTGATGATGACCCTGTTACTATACATCCACATCCAACAAATCATTTTAATATTATTAGCCATCATAAATCATAGGATCATATGTCAAACATGAACATTAATCATCAACAACATACTGAATTCAACTATGAAATGATCACACACCATCCATCGACATATCAAACAAACCATGAATAAGTAGTTGTAGCACATTCATCACTCTTACTTTGGTGCACACTAGGAGGATACCCTATAGTGCCTAGCCAAGATTATGAGCTATTGATAATTAACTAGGAAAAAACTAGTTTTTATTAGAGCTTGGGAGCTAATAAATTTTTTAGTAGGTATCTTTGTTCTGACACTTTGCAATCATGTTTATGTTGATCATTTTCAAGGTCAACAATTGGTATAATAAAGGTATGAAGTCAGCATTGATATAGTAATTGCAAAGAATTTTACACATTTAATTTTTGCAGTGAAGATCTAAGTTGGCAAGATGGACGAGCAATAGTCCTACCATTTACAAATCAATGATAGTCTTCCTTGCTAATGATCTCACAAATATATAAAATGATTATTCTAGGACGTATCCTAGATTAGTTTTTTATCAAATAATTTGCGAACATGCATTTTTTCAAACAATTGGATATCCTTTTGTGTTGTTTGGACATAGAGTTTTCACGCTCCACCCAAATTAACAAAATCATTCACAAAAATAGGGAAACAACTTGCCTTGAGAAGTTTAGGTTTAGGTTTGTTGCCTTCAACACTTTCTGCCATAATACCCTCCAATAATATATTATATTGGTTAATGCTACCCAAAAATGAGGCATATTGGTTATAGTTTTTGTCTGATCTTGTTCTGTTACTAAAGTTATGATAGGATCCATGGCTACGATGAAAAATACTTGGAAATGAGTGGAAATGCAATGGAATTGGTGTACTGTTGAGCTATAGTTGAACGAGGGTGGTCGCGACAAGTTTCAAATGGTCTAGTGTTCGAAAAATAATAAAATAACCGATAAAATACCCTTTTATACTTTTCCAAATTTTGAGGGCGTGAGAAAGTGGTTTGGGGCAACCCATTTTTCACCCCGAAATGTATCTAGTGGCACCACGTATCCCCGATCGAAAATCACGGTTTAAATTTCGGCTTGCTTTCCAAAATTATCCTCCACGCAATTTCTCTCCTCGAAATCATCCTCGGCCATCGATCTTTGAGATTTCATGATCCGCGTCATATTGGGCCCCATCCTCTTAGTGATTCTGCTAGTTTAGCCTTTTCTTGCTAGATTTAGCCCCTTCTCTAGTCTGTCAGGCCTCCAAACCGATTTAGCACCTTGCCAAATCCTGAAATCTAAATTTCACACAAAAAATTTAATGGTGACTAACACTAGGAATAGGAGTGGAAGGTCAAGATTGAAAAATACCCCCTCCCATAGAGCATGTGGTGTAACAATAAATTATAGTATGGATTAGGTCAAAATATAAAGGTTTTTCATTTTAATATCCATCGTTGAATTACAATAATGATCACAATTTCTTAATTACATTTGATACCCCCAAACATTACATCCAACATTTTGTAAAGTGGATGCTTGTCAATATATTTCACTTTTAACCATATGACATTTCCCTTTGCTAAGAGCATAACCATAAGTGAATGGTGGAGCCTTTACTTCTAACCCAACTCTACAGAAATGTCTTGCAACAATGGCCAATGCTTATAACTTTCTTTGTATTGCACCTTAGGCATAATAACATACATTGAAAGTTGGGATACTTATTAGCTTCCTTATCATGTTTCACATTCTTGTAGGTGTGATAAACCGAAACCACTAGAGTTGGAGCATACAAGACATGCAAAAATCATAAGCATATCCATACATTTTTTAAACAAGCTTGTAAAATTTGACATGAGCATTTGTGCTACATAGGCACATATGCCATCATGATATCAATGCTAACATCACAATAAAGAATTGATGATGACCCTGTTACTATACATCCACATCCCACAAATCATTTGAATATTATAATCCATCATAAATCATAGGATCATATGTCAAACATGGACATTAATCATCAACAACATACTGAATGCAACTATGAAATGATCACACACCATCCATCAACATATCAAACAAACCATGAATAAGTAGTTGTAGCATATTCATCACTCTTACTTTGGTGCACGCTAGGAGGATACCCTATAGTGCCTAGCCAAGATTATGAGCTATTGGTAATTAACTAGGTAGAAACTAGTTTTTATTAGAGCTTGGGAGCTAATAATTTTTTTAGTAGGTATCGTCGTTCTGACACTTTGCAATCATGTTTATGTTGATAATTTTCAAGGTCAACAATTGGTATAATAAAGGTATGAACTTAGCATTGATATAGTAATTGCAAAGACTTTTACACATTTAATTTTTGCATTGAAGATCTAAGTTGGCGAGATGGATGAGCAATAGTCCTACCATTTACAAATCAATGATTGTCTTCCTTGCTAATAATCTCACAAATATATAAAATGATTATTCTAGGACGTATTCTAGATTGGTTTTTTATCAAATAATTTGTGAACATGCATTTTGTCAAATAGTTGGATATCCTTTTGTGTTGTTTGGACATAGAGTTTTCACTTCCCATCAAAATTAACAAAATCATTCACAAAAATAGGGAAACAACTTGCCTCGAGAAATTTAGGTTTAGGTTTGTTACCTTATACACCCTGAGTAGGCCTAATGGTTAAAAACATGTGTTTCCTCTTCAGAGGTCACAAGTTCAAATCTAGAGGGGGGTAGGGTATGTATACATTCATAGACTTTACCAATCAAATCGTTGGACAGAGGAAGGTCTCTTGTCCCACAAACAAGGGGGTCTCATACACCAATTTAATGTAAAAATAGATTATTATTATTATTATTATATTAATTAATGCTACCAAAAAATGCATAAAAGAAATACCCTCCAATAATATATGATATTGGTTAATGCTACAAAAAAAAACATAAAGGGAAAACTAGCTACTAGTGCAATATGCATCATAACATTATATACATTCAATCATAACTTTATATATCCTAGTTATAATGAATATTTTTATTGTGTGCACACATTTTAGAATCTAGTAGAAGATAGATGTGTCGCATAGATAATGGATAATTCTTGTTATTAGACATTTAAGAAAATAAAAATAATAAAATGAGATGATAATAAAGATGATGTATCAATTATTATTAAAATTATTAAAATACATAATAATAAACATCGTCAAAGGGGTTAAATACATCTTCGACCAATCAAATTGATTTATTAATCAAATCTTTTATCTTTTATCGTGAATCAATTTCCATCAAATTCTTAAAGGTGATTAACTTTTCTCCAAATTTACACTAAAAATATTTTAATCTCTTTAAATACTTAAATAAATAAATAAATTAAAATAAATAAAAAGTGATTAATCTGCTAAACATAACCGAAAAAAATGAAACATCATAAGAACATACAAAATTTATAATATTGATCACATTAATAAGTACTTATATGCATAAAACATTAAAATAAAAATATATAAAAGTCATCCCATCAAAATCAAAATATCAATTAGAAAGTAAAAATAATATTTAAAAAAATAATTAGTAAATAAAAGTAATAAACAACATATCAAAGTTGCCATAAAACACTTTTAAAAAATTTCATATTAATTATATTTACTTTTATTTTTCATATTTAAAAAATAAAACTAAACTCTAATTTATATCACATCCACAATCTCTTTAATCAATTGGATAATAAAAATAATATTTAAAAAAATAATTAGTAAATAAAAGTCATCAACAACATATCAAAGTTGCCATAAGACACTTTTAAAAAATTTCATATAAATTGTGTTTACTTTTATTTTTCATATTTAAAAAATAAAACTAAACTCTGATTTATATCACATCCACAATCTCTTTAATCAATTGGATAATGAAATAAGTGAAATTTAAAAATTTACTTTTAATTTCAAAAGATTCAATTTAAAAAATTGTTTCTTTAAAAACATTATAAAAAAATTATCATATAAAACTAAATTAATACAAAGTTAAAAAACTTCGTAGTGTTAAATTTCGTACAACTGTCATAAGACTACCTGTTACACACTGACTTGACTTGACTTGACTCGAGAACGTAAATGTCTGGTCGGAGCATACTCCATTATATTTAGATAAACATAATCTGTGGGCTGTTAACTTTATGAATGTAGTCAATATGATGTATTACAAGATCTACATATGGTACCAGCGGATTTCGTTTGCTCTCTATAAATACCAGCAATGTTTCCTTCAATCGATAATCATAGCAACATCGTCGGAGTTTTGTTTTCCGCTTGACAATCCAACGTAAAAATGGTCGTCGGCGACAAATGTGGCGAGGGTTTCCATAGCCGGCGAAGACCCCTCCCACGAAGAGGGCAGGTGAAAGCCGCCATTGCCGCTGCTCTTGTGCGCTCAGTGTCTTCCGTGGCCTCAGGCATGACGTCTTCTGTGAAAAAATCCTTCTCACGCAGTTCATCCTTTGATGCTTCGTACCCAACTTCCTCTTGACATGCCCGGAATGTATATGCTTAGGGTTGAGGGTATGAGAATTTGCAATATGAAAAAAATTCGGTACATATTGTTCTTGATATTTCTGTCAACAAACGGAAATCATGCCTGCAAAAGAAAAATTGTGTAAAATTGGTATGTTTTGGGAAATTAAAAATATACTTGTAGTTTCTGTTGGTTCAAGAAATTGTGTAAAATTGGTATATTTTGGGAAATTAAAAATATACTTGTAGTTTCTGTTGATTCAAGAAATTCATGGCAGCTTCTTTTGTATAAAGTAGTTTATCTAATAAAAAGTGATTGTTCAATCCCCAAGAAAAACTTCAATGTATGCCATCTTGTTTTTGAATCAATAAAATGCACAAAGAATTATATTATCAATTGGAGACTGTAATGACAATAATCATGTTTTGGTTTGTGATTACGAGAGACTC
>JZKD02S1179084.1:283004-296698 GCA_000966675.3 Picea glauca | reverse complement strand
GGTTTTTGTGAAATCTTGAATTTTTTGAATATTTTGGATAAATGATGAGTGCTAACTAGGGGTTTCTTGTGTGAATGCAGGTGATCAGTTCATCATGCTAGTTCACTGGAGGGAGAGAGACTGGGAGTGCCTCCAGGAGGTAGTGAGAGAGGAGTCGGGCGTTCAGAGATTCTTGGCAGCCTGTGGGATGCTCAAGTTCTGCGACTGCGCACTGATACAGTCACAGGAGTACCTTCTTCAGTATCTATTGACGATGTGGAGAATTGATCTACAATGTTTCATTGTGCGGGGTCAGAAGTTGACATTCTTAGCTATTGAGGATGTGTACTTCTTGACGGGGCTCCCCTTTCGGGGAATGGCCCTGCTAGCTTACCCCCAGTTGCTAGGGGATGCTAGGTTGGTAGACCTACCGCGGGATTATTGCTCGGGGCCGAACCCTATGTCGGGTTCGGTTGTTCGGATTGAGGCAATGGATGCGCTCTTACAACAGTGCATCACAACGATGATTGTGAGGATATATAGATCCTTAGCTATTCAGTGGATCAGTGGTGGTCAACTAAGGATTATGCAAAGAGTCTTGGATGGGGATTTTTTTCGCCTGGGGCCTAATGCTGCATGCCAAGATGATAGGTCAGATTCACCAGTGTTGGACCACTGACTTTGGTGATTTTTCCTTTGGATCTATCTTGGTGGTGTGGCTTCTAGAGAGGGTACCCATGTTGTGCCCTAGAGTGTTGTTGCCGGCTGTAGGGCCATATGAGTCGTGACTGATGCGCTGAGCTCAGATCATGGCTCGTCATGGAGGGGGAGAGGGTGGCCACTATTTTATGGCCATGTTGGCATGTGTGTGGTTCCATATGCCATAGATTATATTGTGGTTCCCATATGGTGGGATGGACTTCCGGCATGACCCGGACGTGGTGTTGCCTACTAGAGAGGTTTGGGACTAGAGAGGTATGTTTATGTACTTATGCTTTGTAATTTTGATAGCATAGTGTATGTTTATATGTATATGGGTGATGAATCTATCTTTGTTTATGTTTTTGCAAATGTGGGGCCTCGAGGCTGAGAGGCGGAGGTGGTTGGAGAGTCATCTTGCTAGGGGCTGGTGAGACTGCTGTGGGTGGGAGAGCGATGCCGGAGCGATGAGGCTGGTGCGAGGCTAGCTGATGAGGGGAGAGATGGCCGGAGACACAATTTTGATGATCCAGGTGCAGGGCCAACACATGCTCCTCAGGTAGAGGTCGGTGGGGGGATGGATGATTTCCGACGCCGGTTGGAGGTGGTATTGTAGGGTGTGCCAGAGTGCATGTGGTCACATATCTAGGACGAGAGATTCCTGGAGAAGTGTGTGGGAATTTCGGTAGAGTGGAGGATTGTGATCCACCGGGCAGCTGTAGCGGGGGAAACAATGACTGGTCGACTGCCCCCTGGACCTGGAGGACCCCCAGCTGGTGGGGCACCTCCTGTGGATAGAGGACCTGGTGGCAGAGCTCTGTGGGCACCATGAGTGCTATTTTGTATATTTTTGTACTGATATAGGCTTGCAAGCCCATTTTGTATAGGGTAGTGTGACACCCATTTTGTACCTATAGGGGTGAGGGGGGATCACTTGCCTACGGGCGATGTACATGTTGTACTATTTTGTAAACATTTATGACACATTGATATATATATATATATATATGTTTGGGATCTCTGTGATGTTTACATATGTTGATGTTTTATGATGTTTTATGATGCCTAATCTATATGCTATGACAAATGTTTGATGAGTTATGCATGTGTAATGATGTCTTGATGTGATAAATGCCAATCTAATACTAGGTTAGCCATGTTATCTGCTACTTGATTAAATTGTTGTGGAATATGTGTAAATGTAATTGAATCAAAGTGTCGAGATAATAGTCTAACTAGCAGGTATTTGCGAAAGAGGCAAGGATCGCAGACATGGTATACATTGTTGAGCTGCAGGACGACAAGCTGGGAATCTAATAAGATGCTAAGGTGGCGAATGTGGTGGTGACTTCCCTCAACAAGGAGACCAATAATGACAGTGTATTCTTCTTGGTTGTTGATGGATGAGCCCAAACATATGCTGCTGGAGTGGAGAAGTTCATGTAAGGGGGTGTAGAGGGCCCAAGCAGTCGAAGAAAGATTCTGTGTCCAGAAGCTAGCTACGTCAGCGTAACCGATGTGGTAGGGCGATGGATGATGCATCTGTCAATAACATGGATGGTAGATTAGACATGAGGTGTGGAGGGAACAAAAGAAGACTAAAAACTCTATAAATGTGTACAAAGAAAAATCCTAGTGTAGAATGACTATGCTCAGGCGTAAAATTTCTTTAAGTACAACCCGTTGACAGGTTCTTTGAGATGATAGCCTTCTGGAGAGGCCAAGATGTATGCGCCTTTAGTGAGGCAGTGTTGGAAAATGTAGGGTCCATTCCATAATGACTTGAATTTCCCATGGCCGAGAGTATCATGAGAGATATCATAGGCTAGGAAGAGATCTCCTTCGTTGAATGAGCAAAGGTTGACATGGCAGTCAAAGGTGGCTTTAGACCATTTTTTAGTTGCCTCATTATTCTGTAATGAAGATCGACGATCTTTATCCAACGACTCTAAGTTAAGCAAGCGCTGCTCCATTGGAGTAGTGCCAGGTAATAGTTTGATGGCGATATGCAACATGGGAATTTCACACTCGATGGGGAGGGTGGCTTCGATCCCATGGACGAGATGAAACGGTGTAAAACTGATGGCAGTTTTGACTGCTGTGCGATAAGCCCATAACGCTGAAAAAAATATATGATGCCATTTGGTCTTATGTTTGTTGACAATGCATTGCAACATTGTTTTGAGGACTTTGTTAACAACCTTGACCTGTCTATTGGACTAAGGGTATATGGGGAGGAAAACTCATGGGAGAATCCTAACCTTGAGAAGAGTTCGATGAATATCTCATTCTTAATGTGTTTACCATGATTGGAGACTAGATGTAGTGGAAATCCAAAATGGGTAATGATGTGGTTGAAGAAAAAATGTGCTGCTGTGTTAACGGTATTGTTGAAGGTAGGCATGGCTTCGACCCATTTGGTAAAGTAATCTACTACCACAACGATGTACTTGTGTCCATTACTAGATGGAGGGTTGCAAGTCATAAAGTATATTTCCAATTTGTAGAAGGGGTCGATGGTGATGACTGGATGTAGAAGAGTAGGTGGCGCTTGTGCTTTGTTTGCAAAAAGATGGCATTTGTTGCATCACTTGACAGCGTGGATGCATTCATGAAATAGTGTGGGCCAGGAGTATCTTATGCGAATGATTTTTTGAGTGGTGGAAATCTCTGAGAGGTGTCCACCGCAAGCGCCGCTACAGAAATCGTTCAAGACTCTATCAACTTCGTCGATGGTCAAACATCGACGGAGTATGGTGTCGACCCCACATCGGTACAAAATGTCACCGGTGAGGAGGTACCGAGGGGACTGATGGCGAATGCGTCGACGATCATCTCGAGAGAGATGAGACCCAAACTTCTGTGTCCGAAGGTAAATGAGAAGGTTGCCATACCAAGGTTCATCTAAGGGGATGTAGAAGAGGTGTTCGTTGGGGAAATCCGTATTGACGGGTGATCCGGTAACGTTCGAGGGAAATGCCGTGATGAGTTCGGTGTGAACAAGTTCTTTCTTTCTTTTGGGAGTTGAAAACTTTAGATAGTATTCCTGAAGGATGACAATCCATCGGGGAAATTTTCCATTAATCTGTCGGTGACTAAGAAAGTATTGCATGGGGTTGGAATTTGCCATGACTTTGGTAGTACGAAGAAATATATAATGTTGCAGTTTCTAGACTACGAGGACAACTACAAGGGAGACCTTCTCCTCATGATTGTATTTAAGGGGTGGTCCTAAAATATTTTTACTAATGTAGTAAATGACATTCTCACGACAATCGTCCCCTAGTTGAATGAGAACTCCTACTACTGAGATAGCTGAGGCTGACAAGTAGACGATGTAATCGCGATCATAGTCTGGAGGAATAATCAAAGGGGCATTGGATAACACCTCTTTTAAATCATCAAAAGAGGTTTGGGCATGTTCATCCCATCGAAATGGGATATCATGACATAGTAAGTGAAGGAAACCATGCACGAGAGTGGTGTAATCTGGGACAAAGCGTCGTAAAAAGTTGGCTTTGCCTTGTAGGATCTGCAGTTGGCACAAATTCATAGGTGGTGGAATTTGCGTGATAGATTGGACCTTGAGGGGGTCCACTGTGATGCCGTGTTGGGAGACTATGAACCCAAGGAGGCAGCTGACGATGATGCAAAATACACACTTGAGGGGGTTCAAGCAGATATTGTACTGGCGACATCGTTGAAAGACAACTCATAAGTCATCTAAATGACGAGTTCGTTTCTTGGATTGAGCAGTGAGGTCATCCAAGTAAGAGAGGATGATGCGAGAAAGATCATGTAAAACATATGTCATGGCCCATTGGAATGTAGCACCTGCGTTTTTGAGTCCAAAAGGCATGACATGATAAGAAAAAGTACCCCATGTGGTGGTAAATGTGGTTTTATACTGATCTGCTAGATGGATTTGGATTTGATTGTAGCCGGAGAACCCATCCATGAAGTACAAGGCCTCGTGGCCGGCACATTCATCGATAATTTGGTCGATGAACGAGGTTGGGAAGTTGTCTTTGGGACACACATGATTGAGATCATGAAATTCAGTGCATACGTGAATAGTACCCTGTTTTTTGTTAACGGGGATATGGTTGGAGACCCATGAGGTATACGTGATGGGGTATATGAACCCAACAACGCGTAACTTGTCAATTTTGTCTTTGATAGATGTGGCTTTGGATAGGTGATGTGGTTGTTTCTTTTGATAGACTGGGGCGACAACTGGCCATGTGTCGATGCGATGTTCGACGATAGAAGGATCAAGGTCGGGCATCTCTGTATATGACCAGGCAGAAATCTCTCGATATTCCTGAAAGAGAGCTTTGTAAGATGTGAGTTCCTTAGGGGAGCATGCAACGCCAATGGTGATTTCTTATATGATTCTTAGTTTGATGGAAATGTTGATTTTGATAGTGGGGGAAATGTTGGCCATGTTTCCTTCTTTAAAAGCATCGGGGGCGGGGATAGGGTTATTGAACCAATCTATATGGCTTGATGGAATAAAATCATTTGTTTCTATTGCACATATGGATACTTGGATAGGAGGTTCAAAGTCTTCCTGTGAGAGAAAAGAGTTCTGTGATGAATCACATTCCATGGGAAATCGGGAGTAGTTAGTTCCTCCAGGATATCTTCATCGCTGTGGAAAGTGCGAGAATATAGGGGATCCATGGAGGTAACATTGGTGACTGTCACCATGTGATTTTCTTCCTGTGGTGAAGACGTAGAGGGGGTATCACCACTATGGTGCGATGGTGTGCTTGACATAAACCAAATGTCCAGATACTGTGGGTTGTAAACTGTGGTCAGGGGTAATATTTCCTAAGGGAAATGAACCGAAGAATTGGGAGGATTTGGGGGAAGATCCTCATACAGTTTATCGATGAACCATGGAGGGGTGGGAATTGACTTAGGTTTAGGGGAGGTGATGTGAAAAATATTTGGAGAAGGAATAGGGGGAATCACTTGTATCACAGGAGGTGAGGTTGTTGGATGATTTCAAATAAGGGCCATTTGACGATGCCTGTATTCAATGATCAAAGGACACTGGTATGTGAAATGATCAAGTGAGTCACAAAGAGAGAAAGGGAACCTCATCCGTTCGTTGACTGAGGTTGATACATAATGGATGTCGGTGATGTGGGTACCTAATGACATGGGTGGAGAGGGATGTTGCTGAAAGTTTTGGCGTATCGCCGTTAGCATCTATTGAAACTAAGGTAGAGTGGGGCAATGATGAGTGTAGTGGCTGTACTCTAAACATATGGCACATGCGAATTTGGTTCACATCCCTTTATTTCCTGTAGTAGGGGAAGTTGTGGTAGTACTAGGTGTGATTGGTGAAGCGATGAGCAATGTGGTTTCTTGAGGGAGTTGGATCAGATTGTGTAACTCAGGAAGAGAAGGACATCTATTAGTGGGGTGTCCCTCCCTTTCGCATAGTGCACAAGGAGGTTGAACTCAGGGAGGAAGGGGAGCGGTGGGATCTTTCTTCTTCCGTCTGCTCCCATCCGTAGCAGTGGTGTCAGCCGGTGGGGGTGAGGGTGGTGTGGTCGGAGTTAGTACTGGAATCTGCATTGAGATTCCCTCTGATTGGGGAGGGAGGGATGGTTGAGGAACCATCGTGGGTAGGTGTAGATACCATACTGGAATGGCGAGCACCATGTTGGGAAGGGTAAGCGTTGTGACTACTTGAAAAAATTGTACTCCCGGTGGGAGGTAGAATAAGGGGATCTGAGTAATGGCTTGGGGGATTGTTTCCCAAACCAGGATTTTCCCTTGAGGAAGGGTGAAATCAAGGCTAAGTGGTTTCGTAGGGTTCTCAGGTAATTCCTGAGGTATAATTTCTTCAACTGGTGGGATGTAGAGGGGTGGAGAAGCCTCAGTGGGAGGAATAATATCTTCGGTTTCAATTCCATTAGAAGATATGACACACACTTGTGCTGAGGGGTGTATGAGTGGTGGTGCTCCATGGTATACCCCCAACAAAGATGGGTCTTTAAAATTCTGGGGCCCATATCCATGAGTGGATATGCATCAGAACTAGTGCGGACAAGAGGTAGGATGTTATCTGTGTTGGAGGAGTGGTTAGGCTCATAATGTGAAACTTGGTCGATGGTGATGATTTTCCCATTATGGGGGAACATCATCATTCGAAACATAGAAGAGGCCACTGATTTCATAGTGTACATGTAGCTACGTCCAAACAAGATGTTATAATCAAGAGGGGCGTCGATAACCTCAATTTCGATAAGGATGGTCTTGCCCCCGAGTTCGACGGGGAAATTTTGAAAGAGCCCTTCAGGGGAATATGGTCAACCATCATAAGTTCTCAAAGTAATGGTGGATGGTACCATCTCTGGGGAGCCAAGTTTCTGCCATACAATATTGGAAATGATGCATGTGGATGCACCTTCATCAATGATACACCGATGAACCGTGATGTTCCAAATCTTGACTAGTATTTGGAAAGCTACCAAAGCAGGGAGACGAGGTTCCCCACAATCTAGATCAAATGTGATGAGTCTAGTATCAGCTGGATCGACTGCCCTCAAGGTGGAAAGCAAGGATTTCCATTGAGTTGGATAGGTTTGCAGGACCTCCAATACCGACATGGTTGTAGGGGATTGTGCCAATTCATCGACCATACTGTAATTATGTGCCTCCCTAGCCTTAGGGTTGTTGACATTCCTTCGTAACAGGATGCGAGGGATAGGAATGGAAGGTTCAATGTTAGGGTGTGGAATCATCAAGGGTTGTCCGGATGTAGCTGGAGATGCTTTCGAAGTGGTGGGAGTATATTCAAGGGGCACGCTGTATTGACGAATGCGCATTTGCAGAATAATTTCTTCTTCACTAGTGAGGAGGATATTGCGATCCGCCAGGTTTCCAGGGTTTTGATACTGTCCCATTTGTGGTGGGGAAGGATGCATCTCATGTTGGGAATTCATCACACCTTGGTGTGGAATAGGGTTTTGCAACACAACTGGGGATGGCTGTTGCAAATACTGTTGTGGGGCCTGTTGAGGGGTAGGCGACGTTGGAGGACGCAGTGCGTTCATGGAGTCTTTCATCCATTTGAAGTCGACAATTTGGGGGGAATGGTGAGTGTAATGGCCATACTCACTACAAAGAGCGCAAGGGAAGTTTGTTTGGAGGTTGTTTTTGTTGTTCCTCCCTTGGCATTTTTTTTAATTATCCCCTTGGGGGTTTTGGTTACCCTCGTTTTGGTTGGTTTTGTTGGGGGTTATTTCCCCCTGGTCCTAGGTTATTATTGTTTCGGTTTTTCCCTTTCTTTTTGGAATTATTTGACTGATGGGTTAGATTTGGTGTATTCAATTGTTCAAAATTTTGAAATTGCTAAATGGGAGATGGCTGAATAAATTTAACTCCGGCGTGTGGTTGTCCTTGTGGAGGAGAAATCGGCTGTGGAGGACCAGGAAATGGGAAATACAAATTGTTTTGTGGCAACGATCCGTAGGGTGCATAGGAAGTTGTAACGCTTTCACTAGTGCTCGGGTTATAAGCTGAGGTAGAGGGGGTACCTAAACTTGGTTGAGAGGTCAGGCACATCATGAGTGCCGACAAGGGTCCACTCATGGGTGGAGGAAGGGAAACATGGTATGGCTGTTCATAAGGGGGAGAAGGGTAATAAGGTGTCCCTCCATATATAGATGGATATTGGGGTGTACCATACATGGGTGGTGGTTATATGTATGGGTTGTGGTGTGTTGTGGTACCAATCAATCCATCTGCCACGTGAGACATCCCAGGTTTGTCCTAGCATAATGGTACAGGTCTCGGTGCATCAGGTATTACTGTGTATAAGTACCCTGACTGAGCATAAATGAAGTCGTACTGTTGAGCCTTTCTGATGGCTTCCTCTTCGTTTTGGGGGAAGGTGGATGCCACATCTTTGGAAAGGATAGAGACGAGTGATTTAAGAAACCAATCGAGATGTTGTTCTTTGGTGGTTTCTGCTTTGCATAAACTACGTTGCCAATGCCATTCATGAATGTGGTCGGTGATATGTGTAGCCGAGGTTTGTTTTAACTCTGAGAGCAGTTCTAGACCAGTATCGTTACGAACTAGTAGTTGGAAGAAGGCAAAGAATGCTTTGGCCAAGGATTCAAAAGTCACATGGGACCCTGATTTTTTGTCCACATACCATTTGGCTAATGGACCAGTGAGTGTGCGCTGAAATAACCTTAAGTGGACGGAGTTATCCATGATGTTGTTTGAAGAGAACCATAAGTGGAAGGTCATGACATGATTGGCGGGATCTTCCCCTAATTTAACTTCAAATTTGGGAATGTCTGAAGCTAGTTTGGTAGGCATATTGGACTAAGTGGGGTCATGCAATATAGGGTCATTTGTGAGTTTACTCAAATCATGAATGTAAGGGATGCCAAATATGGCATGGGGGTGGCGGTGGAAGGTTAGTTCTAGCCCTGGTGTGAGTAGGTAGTTGACCTGACCCTTGAGGGGGGTTTGGTGGAGTTGTACTTATCCCTTGAGAAGAAGTTTTACCTTCGCCTCCTTGTGAAGGATATCTAGTGGATGGATGGCCTTGGGAAGTGGACCTAATTAAGGTGGAACCCAACAAAGTAGATCCCAAAATAGTGGCACTCACAAGTGTGTGAGATGGTTGATCCGATGAGTTTGAAAGACTAGGAACTCCTCCTAAGATAGGAGGGAGATTTTGCAAGCATCTGGAACGACGGGGATTCTGTGGGTCCTCTATGATGTACAAATAGCAAAGTGAATGTGTGCAAATGGTGACGAGAGCAATAAATGAACAAGAGACTTGTATAATTTTGGACTTTCACAATATATCTCACAATCACATGTAATTAAATGAGCATCATACATAAATAAAAAATAATCATACATCTGGGTAGGTGGATTTTGTTTGCGTGGGAGAAAAATAAAAACAAATGATCGTGTCTTAAAAAGATGTAACATCCTTCCTCTCAAATAGCACTGGACCTTCCAATAACACTCAATAGCGGGGTCTGAAGCCACCGGAAGAGGAACTAGTGAATGATGAAACAATCAGTTATAATGAGGGGTAGAGGGTGCATATCCCGAAAGAGCTGACGATATTTCCCAATAGCCACACAAAATCTGATCAAGGTGCAATTGTAGCCCATAATTTCCACCTGGTTATATGTCCTAAATTTGGCCACTAGGTATCTCGGTCAAAGTGCGACATTTAGATTTTCAGCCTCAGAAATGGGTCACGGGCTGGATCCCTTCCAAGAGTTGGGTGACTCAAGGGGGGACGCACAAAACAACCGGACCTCGACCTTCTACCCTTAAAGGGTATCTCCCTGCCTTATGGTGTTAGGAATACTTGACTTGGAGGATTTTAAAGTTCCCTAATTGTCAACTTCTACTGTTTGAAAATGTGAGAACCAAATAACGGAGGGTTATTTGGATGCCTACCCCTTAAATCCTACCTAGACTAAAAATTTCTTTTAGAAAATTTCTAGATGTGGTTGGTTGAGAGATTGGGGGTGTGAACCAATCTTGTTGGAATTAAGTGGGTGTGGATAATTTCTTCAAGAAATAGTGGGACATTTCAAAATCCCTTTGGAGGAAACCTACTTCAACCTCCACAATTCAAGATGAAATTATGTGAGTGAGGAGTGACTTTGTGTGTGAGCAAGTGAACAAATGTGTCATATTTTATAAATTTAGGTGTTAATTTGCAACATGTGGACTTCCTGTGGTCCTTACGAATCTTGATCAGTTATCTTGCTAGATGTCATTGGTACATTCTTGCGGAATTTAAAATCCCTAAAGAACTAGCATGCAGACATATGGGACTTTACCAATCCTTTAAACTCCTTAATGTGATTTATACTAAGAAAGATTAAAAAAACTATCCTATATTGTAAGCATGTGGGCATGTATGGGCCCGTTACTTTGATCTTTAAACTCTTCTAGTGATGTAAACTAAGAAATTAATTTCAAAAACTATCTTAATTTTGCAACATGTGGGTATGTATGGGCCCTTACCAATTTAAGATGTTTGAAAAGAAACTAAGAGGAGCCCTAGTGGGGATTTTTCCTCTCCTAAATATTTTGTTAAGGGAGATGAAATGTCCCCTTAATCACCTTTCTGATTCTCAATATCACTCTATGGTGCGAGAGAAGCGCATAATCAATGATTAAAGTTTGATTTCTGGTCCAAATGCAAGTGTTTTTATATGTGATAGAAAAGAATCTCAACATAAATTTTACAATCAAAACAAACCATCCATGTGGAAGCTAAATAAAAAGAGGAGAAATGTGGTTCTTTTTAAACCCTTAAGTGCCTATGTTTTGACTAAACTTTCATGTGGGAAAGGAATCTAAGTGTAGTGCATTTACAATTTGCAAAAAAGAAATATTTTGAAGGTTAGGGCCCTTCAAATCATCACAAAAAATCTTACAATTTTGGAATTCTGGACAGATGCACGGGTTGCAGTTTAGACAGAGGCGTAGTGGGTGCACAATGCGTAGAGAACTCAGGACCTTTTGGCACACAGTGCGCAGAATGCACATAGAAACAAAGTGTTGTTGGCGCACAATGCTCAGAATGCGTGTTTGTGGGCTAAAACACCCGCGCACGTTCTGATACACATCTGGGGGGGGGGATTTTAAGAGGAATTCTCCTCCTCCAGCTCCAATATTATCTCTTGACAAGTAAGTCTAGGCCAGTTATGGTTCCTCCAAGGAAAATGGGTCAAAAACAAGTGCTCAAAAAACCCAAATAGGGAGGAAATTGATACCTTATCCCCATTATGGTCGCCAATCTGTTGTGTCCGTTTTGTCACTTGGGTGAGAAAAACAAGGGAACTTACAAGTCTAGTTGGGCTTGCTAGACAAGACAGAGGTTAGTTCATGAATTAAACAATCCAAGAACATAAAATAAATGAACAACTAAACTAAAAACAACTAAGGAAGTAAAACTACAATGCATAAGAAACTTTGAACCAAAATCATCAACTAAATGACCAAGATTATGCCACCAATGGATAACTATATTAGTTGGAAAAACACCGTAGAGAAAGGAGGACTTATGGATCCCCTCTTCCTCCTTGGGAGGGCTCTTGAGTTCCCTATTTGAGAGCTCTTCTTACAATGATAAACTATAAAACAAATGGTGAAGAAATCCAAACCTATTCCCTCAAGAGTTGAGTGGAATGGCCTATTGGAATGTTGCTAGAATTCTCCAAAAAGAAAAGAGGATCCTTGAAGGAGGATTGAGGCAACATAACAATACTATGAGATTATTAAATTCTCAGTGCACCCATGGCCTCCATTTATAACATGTCTTTGAGGCAATATCCAACTAGTTCTTTGTGTGGAAAAGGGGCCCTTTAGGGAACCCTTAGGTATTTGACCAACCCCCCATTCAGATTCAACTCAGATTTGAGGGTCAAATCAAGTTGGGATATGGTCTAGAAGTGGGTGAGGAGGCGACAAGAACCATAAATGCACCGTTCATAGGAGTGTGCAGCTTTTCTCGTACACAGTTGCGCATATGGCGCATTGTGAGCTCTATGGGATTCTTTGACTCGTGCACTATGCACGTGCTTCCTTTAGTGTTTCAACGCATGTAATTTTTTTGATCAGTTGTATAGTTTTTGCCCCTTGGAAATGCATATTTGGTGTTGCAGGTGAAATAATAGGTGTTTGGAGATGTTTTATTCCTATAACCATTTGCATGCAATGTTGCGGATGAAATTTCAGTGATAACAGTGGGCTTCCCAAGTCATCTTTGCTCTCTCGCTTGATGGAAAAAAGAGATGGAACAGATGGCACAACATCCCGTCCTGAAGATGGAAATTAGTGACAATTGTGTTTGAGCCCAACATTTGGTAGGTGTTGGAAAATTTAGGATCTGTTTCATAGAGGTGGGACAATCCGGAGGTCTCGTGGCCGCAAGAGTCTCACTAGCATATTTGGCACATTTTGTGACAGTGGTTTCGACACTTATGCGACGTTATGTCGTTGATATGGCGACGAATTTGGAGTCTCTGAAATGTCAATTTAGGTGACGTGGAATTTGCAACGAACTTGATCAAACGTTGCACAAGCGACGATATAGGAAAACAATCTGAAACCAATTTTTCGTCTAAATTGCGACAACAACTTTTATAGTTAAACCGATGCATCAATAGAAGATGTCGTCGCATATTCGACGACAAATTTTTGTTGTTTATGTAGCTAAACTAACGCAACAATAGAAGTTTTTGTCACATATTTGACGCCACTTTTCATTATTTATATAGATGAATCGTCGCATCAATAGAAGTTGTCGTTGCCTATTCGATAACAACTTTTTGTTGTTTATGTAACTAAACAGACGTATCAATAGAAGTTATCGTCGCCTATTTGACGACAACTTTCCATTGTTTATATAGCAAAACCGTCACATCGATAAAAGTTGTCGTCGCCTATTCGACAACAACTTTTTGTTGTTTATGTAGCTAAACCGACGCATCAATAGAAGTTGTCGTCGCCTATTCGATGACAACTTTCTGTTGTTTATATAGCAAAACCATCAGATCGATAAAAGTTGTTGTCGCCTATTCGACAACAAATTTTTGTTGTTTATGTAGCTAAACCGACACATCAATAGAAGTTGTCGTTGCCTATTCGACGACAACTTTCCATTGTTTATATAGAAAAACTGTCGCATCAATAAACGTTATCGTCGGATATGCGATGACCAAAATCTATTTAAAAAAAAAAAAAAAATATTTTGGGCATCAATTTTGATAT
The DNA here is from genome assembly GCA_000966675.3 of Picea glauca. NCBI lineage: Eukaryota > Viridiplantae > Streptophyta > Pinopsida > Pinales > Pinaceae > Picea > Picea glauca. Next base: position 283,228 of record JZKD02S1179084.1, on the reverse strand, counting down.
TAATATTAATATTAAATCCCAAAGGGTATTGCTTGAGCCCCGTATTGATTTCACAAAGCCTTGGGACTTCTTTGATGGAGCTTATCAAGGCTCTCCAAAAATGTGTGGGTGTTAGGCGAAATATATGTCGTTTTAATAACGTTGTAGTACTTGCCCAACCATTTAATTGTCAACCCGGGGTACGTAGACTGACGAAGCACACGCACTGTATATGCAGGACTGAA
>JZKD02S1179084.1:196579-234587 GCA_000966675.3 Picea glauca | reverse complement strand
GAATGGGGGATTATTTTCAAGTTCTTCCCCTTTGTCCTGGTCAAGTATTTATATGGGGCGAGAAAACTATGGTTCTTTCGATCTCCTAGGTTGAAGTCATTGAAATTAAACATTGTGATATTGTCCTACTGTACTCGAACTACGCGTATCCCCTTCAGGAGCTACACAGTAACCATGGTGTACTCAAAATGTCTCAGCACACTATCACGACTCACCACGCTGGCCAGAGGCGGGATGTAGTCAGGTAGTACGGTCGGGATTAGCTTCGCATTTTCTAGGTCATCTCTGTGCTTGGTTATCTTTTCTGTGATGAATTGGGATGGTCTGGATTCGTGAGCGGTCGATGGAGAGGCTTTCACTCCTCTCATCAAGGACTCTTGAATACTTGTAGACATTACTTTCTCAGCCATGAGATCGATGAGAAATTCTTCGACGATTTTCTCTGTGGTGCTGAGCTCATTCGACATACATGCTTAGATTAGATGGATGAATGAATGCGTACAAGAATAGATCTGGTGTCGATATTACTAATCACAACACTGTAGCAATGAGTTCTCTCTGATACTATTCGAAAAAATGTTCTTGGTGCAACATTCGACAGAATAAGTAGGCAACAACGTAACGGATCTTTCCAATGGACAAGAGACCTTCATTAATTCAGTTATGTCCATTATGGCGCAGTCCCAACGGTCTGGTGGCAAGATTTCTGACCATAAATGTCGTTCTAATCATTCGTGGCATTTTTCTAATGGTTATATTGTCTCTAATGGATATATTTCTTCACCACGGCGAAGTGTCATGTGACGTTGTTCTGATATCCTGATAAAGTTCCTGTTTTGCAAATTTTCCTTTTGCGATGTTCCCTCTGGAAACTTCTATAATTTTTTGATCTTTGCTTTCTTCTTACTTAGCTTTCTAGGCTTTTTCCTGGTGATATTCATCTCATTATTCCTCTTTCCATTCTGATTCTTGTCTTATTTTGGCATAGTAACTTCGCACTGTTGATATTCTCTCCTAAGATTCGAGGGAAATAATTCTTCTTTATCTAGGGTAGGTGTTTCAGTCTTCTGTGAGTCTTCTTGGGTTCTTTCAACTTCGTCATCCAAGTTAAATAACTTCGATCTATACTCCTATTCCTCAATCAAGTGCGTGATCCTCCTAGTCATGAAATCTTTCAATTCTTGCTTCTTCTTCTCTAAGGCTTCTTCTTCTTTTCCTCTGGCTTGATCCCTTTTAATCCAATTTTTTCCTAGTAACATAGCAAATGGGGCACCGTTCTCAATAAATTTAACAGCCTCAAAATCTTCCTCTGTTGAAGCTCCATGAGCACTCATAGATATCTAGGTATGTCTTCCACATAGGGTTATCAACTTTCCTCTAAATAATCCTATTCCTCCCAATGAAGGAATCATAACAGGTTTTCCTAAGATTTCCCAAGTTCTTTCTGTTATTATATTCACCTGTGTTTCCTCATCCAAAATACAGTCAATGTCAAAGTTTCCCATTCTTACTTCTCTTTGCTCTTTCTCTTTTAATATATCTGATAGATTAGTATCTCTGTGGTCATTTAGGGTTTGTTTCATCTATAATAGTACAGTCTCTGATTCCTACTGAGGTTATTCCATGGTCTTAGTTTCTTAACCTTTATCAGGGTTTCTTTTCTCATATTCATTCTTTCAAACTTAGAAATCATTTTAGGGCAATCTAAAACTTCGTGACCCATAGATTTACAACAAAGACAACTAGATCTTCTACCAAGGCATTCCTTAGCAAGATGTCCTAGTCTTCTGCAAGTGTAACAAAGGGTTAATATTATCTTTCTCTTAAATGATCCCCAACCTTTCCTGTACTGCACACTAGGATCATAGTAGTTAACCTACAAAAAATTCTTTCTAGCGTTCTGCATCCAAACATTCTTTCTATGCATAGGAATAACATATCTTTCATTACTTCTATCCGATCTACTCAAATCAAACCTTCTTTCATCTAGTTGTTCCCTAGTTTTCAGGCTAGGACAAAATTTATCAAACATACCTAGATCCATACTTCTGAAACAAAAATTTCCACTTATCTTACCTTTAAAAAAGAAAAGATCTTATAGATCTAAAACTTTTCACTATTCTTACCTTTATTGAAGCACAAACTTTTAGATCTTACCTCTTTAATCAAAAATTTGCACTTTTACCTTTTAACAGAGCACAAAGATTTTAGATCTTACCTCTTCTCTTTAGATTGGATTTCTCTTCTTAGCACAGAGCTTCACAGATTAAGTAGAATACTGTGCACTAGGGAAACAGATCTACACACAAAGCTTTCACAGTTTCAGGTCAGATCTTCACACATAGTTTCTTTTTCCTCAGTTCCCAGCAATCATAGTTTCATTCCTGACAATAGAACCATTTTTTGGCATAGGGGCAGACCCAGGTTTCAACGCTACAACAACGCACCAACAAAACCCTAACTACAGACCCTTTCGACAAAACTTGTGAAGTATATGAAGTCTCACCCGAGGTAGAGGCAGGGTTGGTTGTAGGAACCTAGTGTCTGCAACCGTAGCTGGGACACAAATCTGTGATTGTAACACCTTAATAAAGCACTTAGCAATATAGTTCATCAATGTTTAACCAATAACTACTTCGTAGATAAAACCCTACTTACAGAGCATCATAGTATTCGACCAGATCTAACATCTAGCATCACTTAGCATGACAAAACAAATCAGGTCAAGCAGATTTAGGCACTAAGCACATTCACATAGGTCAGATCTAGAATTCACTATGAGTATTTAGCACTAATCTACCATATCAGATTCATCTATCATCTAACATCACACTATGCATTCAAGCAGATAAACAAGAGGGAAATCGTAAAGCACAAAGCATTCACAACACAGGATATACATGGTTCACCCCCACCCTTGGGCTATGTCCACCAACTCTTCATCTTCTTTATTATCTTATTCAATCAGTTACATGCATAGAGCCACAAAATCCTACTCCTCATAGGACAGGAGATCTATGCGCACTCCGCCAGATCCTCCTTCCCCTAGTATATCTAAGCACAAATCTTTACGCAACCTTTTACAGTCACTTGCACTTAGCCTTGAAAGTCTCACACAACATGCACAAAGCACTTACAACCATTACTTGCATCTAGCCAAATGGAAATTAGTCATTCCTACTCACTACATTGCCTAACATCTATTTATACATTACAAAATTGGGCCTAAACATGGGTAAACCCATGGGCCAACACCCCCATACCCGTTACATAAGCCCAAAACCCAAAAATCCCTAAAAAGGGGACGAGATCCCATGATCTCCGCTTTGTCTTGTACTTCACTTTTGACAACCTATCGAAGTCCCAAAAATAGGTCTAACATGACCAATGATCATCAAAACTTGGTCAAAGGCCAAAATTTGTTCTACGGCTTGGGGATGCCCTTTCTTTGCTTCTACTGTGAGGGTTTCCCAAACCTAAACTGCCACATCTTTTTTTTAAGCTTCTTCTTGATTTTGATGACGTATTGATAGGATTCACCCAAGGATGAGAATTCCAAAAACTCCATTTATTTCTAGATGTATCTATGCAGACTGCTGTGGTAATTGAGCACCAGATTGCACTCAGAATATTTGATACCTTGCTTGGTGTGCAAGGTATGGAAGAGATTGGTGAACTATGGCATGGTTTTGATTTTTTCTTTCCGCAGTGTGGTTCATCTTGTATACAAGTTGTCATAACTTCCAACAGGGTAGTATTGTTCCTTAATAACATCCTTAAAGGAAACCTAAGTGGGTGAAACTCCAAATAATGTGGAACCCTCTATTTCCTTTTGCTCACAGAAGGTCTCCCACCAATCTTTAACATGAGGGACGACCTTGAGGAGCGCAAATGTAATATTTTCTCTATTGAAAAAGTTGTGGACATAAAAATACCCTTATAGAAGGTTTAAACATTTATCTATGATATCCGCCTCTATTTTACCTTCAAATATAGGAATATCAAAATTGATTTGAACCTTGAAGGGGGTGGCACCTCCGCTTGAGGTGGATGTGTCACTTGTCAGTAGCCGTCAAAGAATTTGTGCAAAGTTATCCATCATCACGGTCCTCTTTCGCTCAAGGGATTCCTCGAGCAACATTTTTAAAGGATCTCCTGTCCCATCGTCTTTATTTTCGCCTGCCATGGACGGTTTCTTGGGGTGAGAGATCATTTTTCCTCAAGATAAACAAGCTTGAGACCCAACTCTGTATACATTGACCGCATCGGGGACATGAATTAAAAGAAATGACATGGAGCAGACCGCTATGATACCACTGATCCAGATTTATGAGCCGAACGAAATGAAACCACATATTTATGAAATTAACATAGAGATACAGTGAAAAATAACATATATATAGTAAAACTTGAATTCTATTAAATAAGAAATATGCTAGAAACTATAAAATGTAGACTAAAAACCAGCTTGCTAGAATGGTGGCAGCTCTCCCTAAGAAGAGATGTGATGGCTACGCTCATTCGCAAGAAGATGAGTACAACAAGGTTCTAAAGGAATTTTTACAATAAATATGAATGCCAAAAACCTAGACATCCAAAAACCTAACCATAGGAGATGAAGCACCAAAAGTCATGTTGGCCCTGTTGGGGTAAGCTAGTACATTAACTTTCGGGGGTCGTAACTTTTGCATACGATCTCCGCTTACCGCATGTGATAGCTCGTTGGAAAGGTATTGATGTATATATTCATTTAGGGGGCTCAATCAAAGCCTTTGGCTATCAGAGAGGTGTCTGATCGTGAAAACATTATCGTTTAGGCCCTCAAAATGGCCCCAAAAGTTTGGGAACCAAGAAACTGCTAAAAATAGTAAGTTGCCAAAAACCTGTTTTGAGCCAGTTGGAAAAGGTGGATGGCCACTGAGATACTCTTGGATCAGTGTTACACTTCCTTCCATACATTCTTAAATGGACTCATTTTTAGTGAGGCTTGAAACCCATTATTGTAAGAAAATTCCACTAAGTGGATATAATCCTACCACTTTGATGGCTGGTCTATCACATACATTCTTAGCATGTCTTCAATTATTTTGTTGGTACTCTTTGTTTTTCCATTTGACTTTGGGTGATATGTTGTACTGAGATTTAAATTTTTTCCAAAGCCTTTGAACAAACCCTTCCAAAACTTGGATGTGAATTTTGGATCTTTGTATGAAACTATTTCCTTAGGCACTCCATGTATGCTGACAACTTCTTTCATATAGATCTATGTAATATTTGTTGTCTTATGTGTAGTATTCATAGGAATAAAATGTGTAACATTCATCAATTTGTCCACCACCACCATGATGGAATCATGCTGCTTCACTGTTCTGGGGCAGCTTTGTAATAAAATCAATTTTAACCACTTCTGATTTCCACTCAGGAATGGATAATGATTGTTATAGCCTAATTGGATTTCTATGCTCTATGTTTACTTTCTGAAACTCCAATCATATAGCTACATAATTAACCACTTCTTTATTCATTCTTGGAGAAAAGTATTGTCTTATTAAAACTGGAATTGATTTATGATATCCTGAGTTCCCAACATATGGTACATTATGCATTTCCATCAACACTATATTTTTTAGCTCACTGGAATTTGGCACATATATTTTCCCTTTGTACATGAGGATTCCATTATATTTCAATCATAGTTTTTAACTTTCTATTGTAAATTTTCTTGTTGTAATGTTTTTTTTATCTGTGAATATTGTTGATCTGAGTTTGCTGCATCTAAAATTCTATCTTTTAAATCAGATCTGTACATGTTAATGGTTATAACATGCATCTCATATGTTATAACCCTATGTTTCAGAGGATCACCTGGTGATTATTATCCCTTCTTCTAGTCACATTATGTTGTAAATGATATTTTTATTTTGAAAATGATTTACAAAAGAAAAATAAAGAAAGAAAAGAAAAGAAAAAGAAAAAGAAAAAGAAAAAAAAGAAACGAGAGAAAGAAAATACAAAAAATTAAAAGAGGGTGTAAAACGTAGAAAAGAAAATGATAAAAACCCCGTGGAATAATTTGTCTTGATTCATACTGTCTAAACATGATCAAGCCCTTTCAATTTATGTAGTTAGGATAGTGAATAAACTTGGCTAAATAGTCTAATATTATCCAAGTTAGATAGGTTAGTGAATAAGTTTGATCAAACAGTTTAAGCTTGGTCAAATGTCTTAGGGTAGAGTAATTTTTTAACCCAATAGTTTAATTTGGGTTAAAGTGATAGGTAATTAGATTAGGATATAGGTTAGGTCTTATTTAAATAAAATTGGTGAAAGGTTGATTATATGCCTTTGATTTGAGTCAAAATGATGTATTTCCTACCCCTTGGTGACAAAATGAAGAAAGTGTAAGCAGTGAAAAACCCATAAAAGGTTTTTATCCTAACTTTCGTGGTGATATGTAAGTTTTGGCACTTTGTGCTAAAAGGCACATTGATATCAATGGCTGATCCAGACACGCTCATATCTATGGTCGATAGAGAATATCATACACCCCGACCTTTCTTCCTTTAATGGTGGGAGGGGGGTCTGAGTTAGTGGTATTTACTGAGCGAGCCCCTCATAACATGTCTCTTTTATGTTAACTCAGACCCCCCTCACTCCTTATTACTTACTACCTATCCCCCCTCCAAGTAAACCACCAAACCACTTTCCCATACCGTCTCCTCACTCCGATGTCACACTCCACTATTTCCATCTATACGCCATGCTCCACTACTCTGTCGACACATCACCCTCCACTCACCTGTCTCCCATCACATCCCGTCCACCCATTAGATGCTCATTACCTTCCATGTTACCTCCATCTACCCGTTGTCCATTCAATTCCCTCCACATCACATCCAATGTGTCCGTTGGCCAATCAATGCAGTCGACCATTACTGTTACCCGCCCGACTTACCCTCCGTTCCATAATGGACACCTCGTTCATCCTTTTAACCCCATTTTTTCACAATTGTGCATTGTTCATCGATCCAGACTCAATCAATGCCATCATTTCCCATTCTCTAGAGAAACACCGTCGAGCTTATAGTAAAAGAACTTCCATTAAAGCCTAGTAAACACAGATTACACCTTTTCCGTTTGCAGGTATCTGTTTGATGATGGCACCCAAATCCAAATCTTCTGATATTGTCAAAAATCCTTTTCTCCCTCCCCCCGTTGATTTGGATCATATCCCCCTCGACAACAAATGTTATTTTATTACAGAGTCGAAGTGTGAATTCGACTTCTTCGAATTACGCTTCTGGCTCAAAGATGTTTTTCTAGGCTAGAGTGACCAGATCGGGCTCTGGGAATCCAATCTCCCACTGTACCTTGTTCCCTAGACTTACCATTTCCCTGAGTTCACTCTAAAATTACAAGAACACTATCTCCCTAGCCAAAGGGCCATCGTTTCGTCATTTGATGAAACTCTCTTCACCATCACCCCTTAGATGATAAACCAGATACTGCAGATATCCAAAGATGACTTCCTTTCTCCTTTTTCCATCAAAATTTTGACCGAGATGTACCAGAAGCTGTCTTTCCCATAGAGAGCTCAAATCTTTGAACTCTTCCTCCATGAAAATGCTCATTTACCCAAAAAGAATCCCCCCTACCATTCTTCCATCTTCTCAGTGAAAGGTAACCAGATCATTTCTTCACTGTGCTATCTACTGGGATACTATTCATACGAGTGGGTAGATGAACCCATTTTAGGTTTTCTATCCATCTTCTCCACTAAATAAAAGGATACTACACAGTTTGAATATAGTCATTTTTCAGCTAACAACATCCATGAACAACTGTTCAAGTTTTCTACAGAAGGTATGTTCAGGTATTCTTCAATATTGGTGTACATGTTCCTCTTTTTCCAGGCAGACAAGTTCTCTTTCTCCCAACAGAATTTGGACCAACATGGTAACCCTCAAACTGTAACTTCCTGGACATCCATAGTGATGAAGAACTCACTCGAGTTCAACTTCAAGCAATTCATCGACCAATTCTACCATCCAGTGGTATGCATGCTCAGTGGAATAGCAAAGACAAGGATAAATGATAAAATTTAAAGGATTCTACATCTATGAGACCTAGCTAAAATAGGGGACTGGTACCTCTACCATACAAAAATCAGGATCTACGGATGTGAATTACCCCCTTACAAGATGCCCAAGTATTTTCCTGTAAGAATATTCACTCTGGAATATATCAGATAGATGATAAATTCATATGATATTCATTTTGTAGCTTTCAAGAAGAAGCAATAGCCCAGGATCAAAGGTCAGACAGGTTCTTTCATTTTCAACAACAGAGCTGCAGGAGAAGAAGCCAACAAGCTGTTACAGGAGATGAATTTCATGCAAAGTTTCCCATGGCACTATGATCCCTGTGGTATCATTGCAGAAACTAGGTTAAAGAACAATATTTCCCCCTATGCTCATGTGCCTAAACCTGAAATAGAGAAATTCATGAACCAAACAGAGTGGGAGGAAAACACTCTGACAAACACTGAACAATAGCCTTCTCCTGCCAACATTTCACAAACAAACACTCCACATGTACCAGTAGAGAAAAGACACAGAAAGGAGGTCTCTCCTTCAGTTACAAAAGTCTCAACAAAAGATTTCTAGGTTTATAGAAAGAGGCCCAAGACCAGTCATACTCCTGATAGGTCTGGAGGAGAAGAAAATCAGTCCACCATATTAATGGGGGAACAAAATTCACCACTTCTCTCAGGAATCCAACAAATGATTTCCACTTCCTCATCAAAGAAACAAATTGATACCACATTGTCAACTAAGTCCTCACAGGAGCCTCCAAGACTTAATATTTTTGAGAAATATAATTTGATCAAGAAGAAGAATGAGTTGTTGACTAACAACACCTATGCACAATTCTGGAAGCAAACATCGACAACGCAACATAGATTACTTTCTGCCTTTGACACAGAAAAAGGAAGGATGCACATGGCATTCTTGCAGGCACAAGTGCCTCATGCCAAGGTGATTTTTGATTATAAAAGGTCAACATTTGAGTTTGATATCAAAGAGGTGCATCTAGCTGATCAAATGGATATGCACAGACAGACGAGAGAAATGATTTTCTCCACCCTGGCCAATACCTCCATGACTGCTACACAGTTGAAGATCTCCTTGAACAATGTCCAGTCTCAGCTCAAGCTGGAAAAGATACCCTCCCTGGCTAAGGATAACAATATCAAGTCCCTAGAAGAACTGGTATTGAAAATTGGATATGATCCATCCAATATCAAAGAAGCAGAAGAACTCATCAAGAATAAGAATGATGATATAGAATCCTTAAGGAAACAACTAAATATCCTGGCCACAGAAGAACCATAGGTGAAGGAAATGGCTGAGACTGAAGGCCACAAGGAGGAAATGTTAAAATTAGTCATGGGGCAGAATGCACAGATTAAGGAGATGGAGGCTGAGCTAGAGAAGCTAATCAAGGAAAAGGAGCAAACTTCACCAATGATTTTCATCCCACTGGATGTAGACCCTCTCATAGGGGTTGGTACAACAAAAACAGGCACAACAGTAGAACCCCCATCAACTATTCCAGTGACAACTTTAGATGCATCATAAAAGCTGGCAAATTCAATGGAGGACATGACCTTGCAAGGACAGGAAATCAAAAGACTGCAGGATGAGATCAATAACCTTCAGAAGATGAAAGCCACATTTTAGGCTAGCTACAATACAGATATGGACAAATCACAGAGGCTCAATCAAGAACTGTAGAATCTATAGAATGAGACATTCATGGTCAAGACAATGTCAGAGGCCAAGGAAAACATTTGGATGGACATCTGCAATTCCATGGTAGAGATTTGGCCACTAATATAGATTGTGTTTGACCAGCATGAACTGGTGCATAGATCTAGGAAAGTCATTGACAAAATAAGATAATAATTGGGAGAAAATCCCACAGAGGTCACTAAGATCATCAAGTTCTTAAATTCTAATACCAAAGAAGAACTAGAGGCTTTGGAAATTGAGGATATAATAGACACAATCCTTGAGGTTGCAATTAGAAGATAAAGCTCAGAACATGGATATTGGAGTGCAGATATTCTTCAGCAAGGTTGAATCACTGCACAAGAAATGGCTTCTAGTTTTATTAGTGATCAATGATAAGCTAATTACCATCTCAGACTATAAGCAGAAGATCCTAGTAGTGACAAAATATGGTTCTAAGTTTGCAGGCATACAAGGAAGCATAACTGGTAAATATTTCTTGGAAACTCTACAATTGGACCTGAGCATCCAACATGAGATAAAGTACATCTTCATCACCAAGCCAACCTTTGCTAAGTACATAGATATGGATGAAACTTACAGAAGATTACTCAAGGTCTCCATCCTCAGTCCAAAGAGATGGGAATACCTTTGTGCCTTGATCGAGTAAAGATGATGCAGACATCCGAGTCAGCATGAGGAAGATAGTCAAAGTCGAGTAGATGAATCACCAACTACTGTCCCAGAAATCAACATTTCGGATTTGGACAGATCACCATATTCCTATTATTTTGTAATATGTAATCTAGTTAGTTAGATTTTTCCTCCACCGAATCCTAGTCATAATGATAGGATCAGATGTAATTTTTGTATAAATACTTCTCACTTAGAACTATAGAGGGTTGATTCTTGTGCCCAGGGAGCTATCATTATAATCTTTTTGAAGAGATCGACCAGTAATAGAAAGACAGATTCACATGATTCTTGCGTTTTGATGTTGGTGATGTTATCTTACTTTGTTAATGTTTATGTTACTCTATAATTCATTTTTTTTTCTATCTCAAATCATTTAAAGGAAGTTAATGAATAGAATTTTTCCCGAACTCTGTTTCTGGTCTTTAGCGATCTGCATGTTATTCTTCTAATATTAATCAAAGAAATTCTTAAATGCTTCTTTGTTTGATTCAATATCTTACCTGTTCTATCTTTCCACCACACTTAACTCTAAAAGATCCAACTTTCTCATTATCTCGCCTTGTGAATAAATCTTATTAAAGATGTCTCAGATATTGATCTTTAACATAGACCCCATATCCCAATGGATGTTTAAAAGCAATATTTCAGCCAATCTTTATAAAACAAAACAACACACTCATATTATTTTAACTAGCCTAATATCTAAAACTCAAACATATCTAAATATTATAGAGAGATCCCTCTCTGGAACTGGCTGGGCTAGATCCCAGTTTCGAAGTAGTTTGGGTAAGTTACCTCTGTCAAATTTCTTCTTCCCCTGACAACCTATGGGAATTTACAGAGTGCTAACATCATCTACTCTTTTGTTGAGTGCATCAACCACTTGATTTTCCTTGATTTTGATATGTTTGATTTCATAGTCATATTGGCTTAGAAATCCGAGCCATCTAGTTTGTTGGACATTTAATGTGAGCTATCCAAACAAATGTTTCAGACCACAATGGTTTATCCTTAGCTCAAATATTCTAACCATGAGGTAATGCCTCACATTTTTAGTGCATTTACAATTGCTACTAATTCCAAGTCATGTGTAACATAATTTATCTTTGCATGCTCTTTTAGTTTTTGGGACTTGTTGGGCTCCGGTTTCATCATATTTTATGCTACACAAATACACTCATCATTACACCTTATCCTCGCACTTCATCAATAATATATCCCTAATTACACCATAAACATTCATTATCTATTTTTATTCATCCTATGTGGTTAATACATAATTTTACATATTTTTAGTGATTAAAATGATGATTATACAATAATTTTGTTGATGATGGTTTGATCCTATGTTTCTATGTCTAAACAATATGTTCCTATACTGGAAGTCATCCGGTACCTGCACCAGAACATTCCGGAAACCATCTGGTACCTGCATCAGAAGTCATCTAGTACCTGTACCCAAAAATAACCATCTAGTACCAACATCCTATAGTCATCCGATACCAGATTATAGTTCGAAATATTGACATGCTTCTAGAGGAAAATTGGGGAAATGGGTTTTGTCTAAAGTGACATAAACATGTGGAAATGTGGGTCATAATTCACCCAGATCGCACGTGTGGACCTCCAACTCAGGGGGAACGATTCTGCAAAAAATAGTAAAAATATCAAACTGCCAACTTGCGCCTCGATTTCCATGTAGACGAAGGCATATCTCGAAATTCTAAGATTCGAGTTTTGTCTATATTATGGAAAATCGAGTATTACGCGGGAAATTTTTCAAAATTAGAAATGGTTTAAGAAATAAAGAAGGATCTTTAACCCAAATTTGTCATATTTGGTGAAAAACCTAGATTTTGGGATTTCTTTCAAAAAATTGTAAAATTTGTTTGCTAAGCTTTGGTATTCGGTTCTATCCTCTAGAAAGTGATTTTATGTATAAAATGAGCCTCATGATGCTGAGGAGGGGGATGATGATAATTTTTTGTAATTGGTATAGAATTTATTTATAGAACAAGCATGAGAAAGAGTTAACTTTGTAAACAAAGTTTTTAATCTCAATAAAGAATTGATTGTTGTTGCAACATTGGACACCATATTCATTTGATATGAGTCTTATTAGCAACACTAACTTCCTGGGAAGGGCCCCTCGGAGTGGTAAGTGTTGCTATATTTTATTTTCTTTGTATATTAACATTATATTTAATTTTTTTTCTTCTTTCATTATTGTTTAGTATGAAATTCATATATTGTGTGTTTTCATTCTACAATTAGTTTGTATTCTGCAATTAGTTTTTATTCTGCAAATTGATCCGTAATAGATAAAAATCAAATCAACACCCTCTCACTCAAGGCATTGGTACATTACATTTGATTTAGTTCAATATATTTCTATATGCTTTCAATTTATGAGTTTTCATGCTACTCTGTCTCTGAATTTAATGACTACTTGACCAATGGTTCAATTGCTTCACACATTGCTTTAATTTTGTCTTTTCATATCCGATCAATCTACTAATTCTTTGTTGCTACAATTGCTATAGAAATACACTTTCCAAATAGCTCTCAAACTACCTCCAATCGCTTTCATAAACCCATACATTCCCACATTCAATCCTCATAAAGAGTACTCTATTTCTGGTGTCTCTTTTTCAGCCAATGCATTCTTTTAAACCAAGGATATTCATGCCTATTCCATTACCTACAGATATACCATTGAATTCCCTTTTAATTTCTTTTCTTCATTGATCGAATTGCCCTTTCAAATCTGCATCCCAATCCATTCATTACACCTTCCTTTAAGCTATGTCAAAACATATTAAAACAAAGCTTTAGTATTTATTTGAACATTTGCATTTACATGTATATATTAAAACACAAAAAAATATATTTTAAAGTGAATTTATTATTCACAAATCTATGTGTGTTTCGCTTCTTATTATTCTTACTATAGAACACCTTTCCACTCCTTTATTATATCCTTCATGATTTGATATCATTCCTTGTTTGGTTGAATGCTCTCAAGCGCCATAAGTAAATGAACATAAATCCAAGATTGTATTCGTGTGCCTAATAAATTTCTATCTTTGAGTCAATTGTAGAGGTGTTCTTCTTTTCTTTTACATATTCGTTATTGAATTTTATATGTTACATTCAAGATTTTGATTACAAGGAGTGTTCATTTTTTAATATTTCTATCATTTCACATTCAGTTCTTTCTGCAAATTTGTTATTTCTTTCCATTGCATAAACATTTTGTTATTTTATTTTGCATTTTTTCATTTCCATTCTTTTTTTCCTTCATTTCCTTCCTATGATTGAGGACAAAGTTTGAGTTTAGATCTCATTTCCTATTACCTAGTTTTTAGCCATTTGATTATCTTTTTAATCACTATTGGAATCCATTGAAGGACATGAAAATTAAGTAAGCTACTCATGATTAATCACACGCACATCGCCTGAGTGTATGAAAGACTGTGCTATAAGCCTTAATAGCACTAAGTTATTCATATGTCCTAATGATGAATCCTTAGTGTATGAACCCTTATCATATTATTATTATTATTATTTATTAATTCACTTGACAGATTTTCTATTAACTAACTAATGGTTAGTTAATGAGTAACTAAAAGTGGTTGAATGATTCAACTACTCTGGAGATATTTAAAGGAGCAAGATGAACAAAGTAAAAGAGGGGATAAGGTCTGCTCTTACTTCCAAGTGGGATTTCATTACTACTTCATTCATTTTTGATTTCTAAGCTAAGACACTTCTTTTGATAGCAGGGTCTATTGAAGGTGATGAAAAGCTTGGACCAAGGAGCATTGAATTATGACATACTTCTAGGTTGATTGTCTGTTTGATAGTCTACAGTATTATTTTGGTATCTAGATTAGTTTCTCAGTACTAGATAGGATTTTTGTGCAGAGTCATAACAAAGTGCAAGCTGTGGTTGTTGGCTTATCATTATTGGTCTGATTTGAAGGCACCAATGGCCTATGTGTATGTTACCTTAGGTTTATAGATTTTCATCTGGTCCATACTTTGAAAATATGCAAAGTGTATTGGATGTTACATAATGAATGAATAAAATCATTGATGGTTTTGCAACTCTCTTGGTCTTTCTTATCTCTATCAGATTATGTGATTTTTCTTCTTGTTTAAATTATTATCTAGAAAAATAAGACTTCTTTATTTCAATTTGCATTTGATAAATGATAAAAATACAACAGTTGGTCTTTAAGTAAATAACTTGAAGGTTAATTGAACTTGTAATAAGGCTATAAATTAGGGTGATAATCCCACCTATCTTGTCATAGACAAACAAGTTTTGAAAAAATGTTGTGAGGAGAACTTTCATTTCTTTTACTCAATAGGAAGTTGTATAATTTCGCTACATTTCTTTCTTTTCGTTTGTCACCTTGATCAACTCTTTGCATGATAACTCTACGAGGAACCTCATCTCCTCTATAATACCAATGTTCAGGCTTTGCAGTATTTTTGTGGGCATCCGAGAAATGACTAAGTTCAGATGACTCAATGCTCTTACCTTCTCTTGTAGTTCGTGCATCGAGAACTCGACTTTATTTGACACAATATCCAACACTTTATGCCTGAAAACAAACTTTGATAGGAATGGAGTGGTATTCCCTGCTTCCTCAATCAAGATTGTTGAAGTTCATGTTCCATGATTGACGTTTGCATGCACTTAAATACCTTTGCATTGTTTTTTTTATCTATGCGATACTCCCTTTTTTTGTGTGAGTCATGTTTTCTTTATTTCCCATACTTCTTACTGTCTACGTTTGTAGTTCCACTTTCTTACAAAATTCAAGTGTGGTACAAGACCATTAAGGGAAGTTAAAAAGCATTAATGATGAAATGTCCTGGAGACGTGTAGTCATAAATATAAGAAGCACCCAAGGATCTATAAATATTGGTAGATCAAAGGAAGAATATGATGAAGGATTTGGCATTAATGCCACAGTAAGGAAAGTATTGATTATAGATTCTGATTGGATTCAACACTTACTTTGGGCATGAAAGAAAGTACACAACTTTAGAAGGGTTATAAAAGTGCATAAGGGACCAACATGGAAAGGTTATTTGCATTTGGTAAGAGATGTGAGCATATAAAGCAGACCAGAGCTGAACTAGAGCTAAACCTGACTCGATACAAAAAAGTCAAATAAATCAGTCGTAGAGAACAATGGAACCACCAAAAGTTGGGGCACCAACAGTCGTAGCACAAAAAAAAACCAAAATACCACCGATTGCACTAGTGTTCATTGAAACACCCAGAGCTTCAGCCTCACAGTTGATCTTCCAAAGGGATTACGTACCACCGAGAAAGGATACTCCACCATAGGTTAGACTGCCTAAGGATGAAAAATACCTGCTAGTTACACCAGAAATACCACCTAGTGTCATTATTGAAGTGGACCTGATGGGAAAGGTCGTTGTGTTGATTTTTCCAAAAAATAGAATAACAGATTCCGTAGAGGAGACAATTAAAGAAGCATCATGAAAACGAGATGAACTACAACAAAAGATGCAAGACTAGTCGATGACGATACAACAACTATTGAAGACAATGAGGATAACACTAGAGAAGGCTTAGGTGAAGAACCATCAATGAGCCTAATTGAGGAAGTAGGGTCTACCACTCCATTCCTTTCAAAGTTAGCCTTCGATCACAGAGTGTTGGATATCGCGTAAGATACATTTTAGTTCCTGAAGCAAGAGTTGAAAGAGAAAGTGAGAGAACTAAGCCATCTGAACTTAGTCATTTCTCAGATGTCCAACACAGTACTACAGACATTGTACATTAGTATTATGTAGGAGATAAGGCTCCACACATAGTTAGCGTGTAGAGAGTTGACCAAGATGACAGACAAGAAGGAAGAAATCTAGCAAAAGTATACAATTACTCTGCAGGAGAAGAGCGAGGTTGAATAAAAATTGAAAGAACGATGAAGGAGAAGAGTGAGGCCAAGGAAAAGGATGAGAAAGAAACAAAAGAGAAGGACGAGGCCAAGAAAATTGCATAGTGGATACAAAGAACTTTCCAAAATATCTATAAGGAGATCCCCGAAGTACCAATAGTAGTAGAGTCCACAATGAAAGAGAAGGTCTCAAGAATTGACGAAGTCATTAAAGGATTTCATAACAAGATTGGAGACTTGGAATCGTGCACCATGATAGGGACATCCCCTGAGGAATAGGAGAAAAGGGCAAGGAAAACGATAACCTCTGTAGAAAATATTAAGAGTCTAGATGAGGAGTGTGTGAGGTTGTGCTAACAGAGTACACATATTTGGACACAAATCACGATGAATCCAAAGCTGAAGGATATTGAGGATAGAATAAGAAGAACAAAAGAAAATACACATAAAAAAAATTAAATAATCAACACTCTATTGCCTACTGAATGGATGATGACCATCCTTATAAATAGACAAAAATACAATGAAGTAGAGAAAATGTAGACAGAGCAAAAGAAGATTGCACAAAAATTGAAACCTCTACAAAATGAAGCACTCATGGTAATAAGGGAATTGGCCACTATGCAAGGAACGAAAAAGAAAGGAACACAGGAAATTAAGGATAAATTCATGAGCCTGACTATGTAGGCTGTAGAGAAAATTTTGGGCAAAGAAGCAGAAGTAACAAAATAAGTTGCGGCAGTGAGGGAAACCCTCCAAAAATTCATGGAGGCATGGAGGAGTGTGACACAATAGGTTTGCATGGCTTAGAACGAGCCATAGGTGAGTTTTGGGGGCTTGTTGGACAAGAATTTTGGATACAGTTTTGAGGAGAATCCTAAGTATGGAGGAGATGCACAACAACAAAAGAAAGAAGAGAAGGCAAGAGTAGAGTGTGTAGCAAAGGTGAATTTCGGATTGAAGTGCACAGTGAAAGAATACTTAGCAGGGAAAATAAAGGGAATAAAGAAAGATAATAAATAAAGATAACAAAGAAGGAAGATAAAGCAGGTGAAAAGGAAGGACAACAATTCGGCATGCAAAAGAAGAAATATGCGCAAAATCTGGAAAAACAACAATCGAGAATACAAAAGCAACATGCAGGATAAATATAGGAAAATCACACCCGAACAATGAGTCAAAATGAGTTGTAATGAATTAGAATGAGTTGTAATTGGGTTTTGGGGATAAGCAAGTAGTTTTTTTATCCCTAGATTCCATGTATAAATATGTAATGACTTGGGTAGAATAAGGTTTTCTACTGAAGTTGTTATTGTTGTTGTTGCTGATGCTACTGAAGGCCAGAGTAGAGCTAATATTGTTGTTGATGTTGAGAAACTAGATTGAAGATGAGAGAGAGTTTCTGTCTAAAGGTTTAGGGAGAGTTGTAGAGAGAGGCTTGCATTGCAGATCGACTAGGAAGAATTGAGAAGTATGTCATGATATTTATATTCTAAGGGTAGTGCACAAGCCTAGAATAATTACATAAAGCATAATAAAGAAGCCAATTGTTTTGTACATAACCCAAAGTTGGGTGAACCACGTTAATTACTATGTTTTCTTGTATTTTTATATGATTGATCATGAATGTTATCTTTATGCATAACTATAATTAGATCTATTACTATATGATCATTGCACAATAGTTATGAATGTAATGGTGAATAATTTATGTTGCAATCTACAACCTGATGGTACTGTATAAAATCAATTACTAAGTAACCAAGGAATAATAGACATAGGATATTTCACACAAAATAGATAAGTAAGAATGAACATGATAATAGCCTCCATCCCCTCACTACTGTAGAAACTTGGTTCCTGCAACCCCAATAGATTCCTTGGGTGAGACTTCACTTGCATGCAGGTGACGCCAACAAATGGTTTCATTTTCGGGAATAGTGTTGAGATTTGGGTACCTTGGAGAGTGGTCCCCTTGTGTTTGTGAGTCTCTAAACACGAAGGGGGAGACTATTACCCTTGTTACTTTAATTTATGATTCTAATTTCACTTTGACTTAAGAGATTTAAGTCAAAAGTGAAATATGTCACTTAAGTCATTAAAGTGACAATTAATTCACTTTGTGGGTGAATTAATAGACATAAATCAAACTAAGGAAAGTGGGTTTACTAAGTGAGATTTAGGGATTGAATCTCACCCATTGATTAGACTTGACTAGATTGGATCTAGGCCATTGATATGATAGGGTTTGTCCAAAGGAGGATAAAGGAGGGAATAAGGCATTATGAGACTCATTCTTGAATCTTCACTTGAGAGGAGAGGAGAAAATAAGGAGCACTTGGGCGCATTTCTTGAGGAGAGGAGGGCACACAATATTGAGGGTTTGAGGAGGAAGCCATTTCTTGAGTGGATCTTTCTTGGAGAGGTCTTCCATGGAGTCATATCCATTTCTAGGAGGAGGGCAGATGCTTGTGGAGGAGGGTGCATTTACTAGAGGAGAGGCACAATCTTGTGAGGAGGGCGCACTTCTAGTAGAGGAGGCTTCATCCATTGGTTGGAGGATCACTCATATGGTTGAGGCTTGATTTAGAGCTATAGAGGGAGCCTTTATGAGTGAGGGCACAAACATCTAGAAGGAGGGCACATTCTATGGAGGAGGGGTGTACATGCTAGAGGAGGGCGTACTCTAGAGTTTTGGAGGGAACATATAGCCATAAAGAGTCTCCTATTTTGAGGAGATACCTCTTTCATTCACTTAAGCACATTATTATGAGTATAGGGCACAAGGGTGAAGGAGGGCACACCATTTGGAGGTTTTTCTTGAGGAGGGGGCACACTTGAGGAGAGGGGAACACTATCTCTTTGTGGATGGCTATATTGAGAGGAGGGAGCTACTACAATGGAGAGTCAAAGAAAAAGGCAAGGTTAAAGGAAACAAAGGAAAAGTCAAAGCAAAGGCACAAGGAAAAGACAAAGGCAAGGAAAGGAAGAAAGGCAACCAAGGAAATGGGCACCTTACTTCAAAAGGCTAGCAGGGAGGTCTTCAAGGAACTCCAAGGCATATGAGAGTGGTTGATATTTTACCAGGTTCACTTGTATATGTTTATTGTGTTGTACATTTTTCTTTAAGGCCTTCTATATATATATCCGCTCCAAACTAGTTTTCCCCATGGGGGGTTTTTCTAGGGTCATGTTGACCAAAAACATATGTGTCAATTTCATGCATTCTTAGAAGTGTAGATCAACATTTTAAAGTTAAAATATATAGAGGTAGTGTTATTTTTTTTGATGTATATTGCATGTGCTAATATTGAGAAAAGAAAACACTTGCAAGGGAACCTCAAAAGGACACTTAACCATCAAAATATTGAGCTAAATGTCGATGACTACTTTTTGTCCTAAAAAGACAACAAGGGACAACCACATAGTTGAAACTTAGAGACAAACTTAAGGTAAAAGACAAACCTTAGTTGGAAGCCGCATAGGACCTCATAAATCTACATGCTATCAAAGGCAATGGTGGCTTAGAATTGTTGATTTTTTTGAGAATTTTTTGCGAGCATTTTTGTGAGGTATAAATCAGATCTGTTGGTTGTTTTTGGAAAGAAAGTTTACAGTCCAAAATAGTGAGTAAAATTGAGATTTGAAAGTGCCTTTCAGTTAGTGCCAGTTGGATAGTTTAGGGCAGATTTTTGGACAGTGTGTTGACAGAGTTTGTGCACAGCTTGTGGGCAGATTTGTTGGACAGTTCAGGGATGATATTTTACACTTGTGGACAAACTCTTTTCACACCTGCATGGACAAGAGTGAGGCTTTATTTCATGACCTATTTTCTCACCTATATTTCTAGGAGTGAGGTCGATGTTCATTTTCCTCTTTTCACACCTATGTTGACAGGAGTGAGACAACATTCCTTTATAGTTGCAACATCAGTTTGAGTGTAGAGGGAAGTGATGTCAACATCTCAGATGTGTGTGGAGGATAGGATAGCTAGCTAGAAACTGATTGCCTTGGAAGTCTAGGATTGTATTTGTCTTGGAGGACCTCAGACTATGGGATATAGTTGAGGCACCTGTTGTTGTTCCTCCTGCTACTGCTCCCATCTTGTTAGCAGAGTTTAGGAAGATGAACAACAAGGAAAAGAGGATGATATGTGATGTACTGTAGGATCACATCATTCCCCACTTGACTGGGAAATATTGGGAATTTGAGATGTGGGCATCTCTATGCAAGCTTTATGAGATCTCTAATGAGAATCGAAAGATGGTTCTTCATGATTGACTTAGGGGAATTCACATTCTCTAGGATGAGTCGGTTAATTCTTTCCTTGGATGATACACCCAGATTAGAGATGAGCTTGGAGTCGTTGGAGAGGTGGTGGACCTAGATTCTATGGTGAGGACAACCTTAAACAACTTCAACAAAACATGGGGTCCATTTGTTTGTGGAATTGTTTCCAGGGAGGTCATGCCCACATGGGAGAGGATGTGGGATGGTTTCATTCAGGAGGAGACTAGACTTGTAGCAGAGGATTCTGGACAACAACAGACAGTGCAGGGTGATGAGGATATTGCTCTTTGGACAAAGGGTGAGAAGAAGATCGGTCGGGGAGGTCAGTAGGGTCCCAAGTTTGGGGCCCCACCATAAGGAGGAGAGAGAAACATTGGGAAGAAGAGAGACATGGGAACAATGAGATTCTTTGCTTGTGGAGGGATGGGTAACTATGCAGGAAAATGTCCCAAGAAGAAGAAGAAGAAGCAACAATATGTTTCAACAATGACAACAAAGGATCTTGAGTTTGATACATAGTTTGTGAGAGAGTTTGCATTTACTAGTTATTTGTTAGCTGTTACACCATCCAACATCAAGTGAGGAGATAGAGTTGAGGATGTCCTACTGACTCATAGTAGTGATTCAGAGGGAGCTCAGAATCAGTTTCCTTGGACACCATCAACAGGGATGACTGGTCCACTTGGGACAGCTTCAGTTTCAGAGTTGTTGAGACAAAGGGTTGGTGCAGGGGCTTCAAAGCATCAGATATTTATGAGGAGGAGTGATAGGGCACCATAGAGGCTTGAGCCTCACTTGGCTACGTAGACGGGCATATCAGATTCTGGATCCACTTCAGGTGGAAGCTACTTGGAAAGAGGCCAAGTTAAGGATCTTGGTGAGATACTGAGATCTTGGTACTCTTGGCGAGATACCAAGAGGGGGAGACTCTTTGGTGAGATTCCAAGAGAGTGACTCTTGGTGAGATGCCAAGAATAGTGACCATTGGCGAGATGCAAGGAAGTAGAAATCCTTGGTGGGAGACCAAGGTGGAGATCTTTAGTTTTATACCAAGATCTAGGTGATCTTGGATATGTGGAGAGACACTTCCATATATAGATCATGCCGATTGAGAAGTTCCGTGTCAAAGAATACTTTCATTGATCAGGGTACAACCATACTCACTGAGTAGTTTCCAGTATTAAACCATATCCACTATAGGGATGATATTCATGGTGAAGCACACTTTCCTTGGTAAGAGGGAGTGTTGAGATTTGGGTAACTTGGAAAGTGGTCCCCTTGTGTTTGTGAGTCTCTAAACACAAAGGGGGAGAATATTACCCTTGTTACTTTACTTTATGATTCCGATTTCACTTTGACTTAATAGATTTAAGTCAAAAGTGAAATATGTCACTTAAGTCATTAAAGTGACAATTAATTCACTTTGTGGGTGAATTAATGGACATAAATAAAACTAAGGAAAGCGGGTGTCCTAAGTGAGATTTAGGGATTGAATCTCACCCATCGATTAGAATTGGATAGATTGGATCTAGGCCATTGATTTAATAGGGTTTGGCCAAAGGAGGCTAAAGGAGGGAATAGGGCATTATGCGACTCATTCTTCACTTGAGAGGAGAGGAGAAAGAAGGAGCACTTGGGTGTATTTATTTAGGAGAGGAGGACGCAAAAGCTTGAGGGTTTGAGGAGGAATCCATTGCTTAACTAGAGATTTCTTGGAGAGGTCTTCCATGGAGTCTTATCCATTTCTAGGAGGAGGGTGCATGCTTGTGAAGGAGGGCACATTTACTAGAGGAGGGGCACAATCTTGTGAGGAGGGTGCACTTCTAGTAGAGGAGGCTTAATACATTGGTTGGAGGATCACTCATATGGTTGAGGCTTTCTCTAGAGCTATAGAGGGAGCCTTTATGAGTGAGGGCACAAGCATCTAGGAGGAGGGCACATTCTATGGAGGAGGGGCGCACATGTTAGAGGAGGGTGCACTCTAGAGTTTTGGAGGGAACATCTAGCCATGGAGAGTCTCCTATTTTGAGGAGAGGCCTCTTTCATTCACTTAGGTGCATTATTATGAGTAGAGGGCACAAGGGTGAAGGGGGGCACACCATTTGGAGTTTTTTCTTTAGGAGGGGGTGCACTTGAGGAAAGGGGCGCACTATCTATTTATGGGTGTCTATCTTGAGAGGAGGGAGATACTACAAAGGAAAGGAAAAGGAAAAGGAAATATTAAAGGAAGCAAAGGAAAATTCAAAGAAAAGGCACAAGGAAAAGACAAAGGCAAGCAAAGGAAGAAAGGCACACCAAGGTAAGGGGTGCCTTACTTCAAAAGTCTAGCAGGGAGGTCTTCAAGGAACTCCAAGGAATCCGAGAGTGGTTTCTATTGTACTAGGTTCACTTGTATATGTTTCCCGTGTTGTACATTTTTCTTTGAGGCCTTCTATTATTATATATTCTCCAAACTGGTTTTCCCCATGGGGGGTTTTTCTAGGGTCATGTTGACCAAAAACATATGTGTCAATTTCATGCATGCTTAGAAGTGTAGATCCAAATTTTAAAGTTAAAATATCTAGAGGTAGTGTTATTTTTTTTATGTATATTTCATGTGCTAATATTGAGAAAAGAAAACACTTGCAAGGGCACCTCAAAAGGACACTTAACCATCAAAATATTGAGCTAAAAGTTGGTGATTGTTTGATGTCCTAAAACAACAGCAAGGTAGAACCAGAGATTTGAAACTTGGAGCCAAAATTAAGGTCAAAGACAAACCTTAGTTGGAAGCCTCATAGGACCTCAAAAATCTACAAATAGGACCATTTATCATCTTACAAAAGTCAATAATTCTAAATTCTTGTTTTTCCACTTTTTATTTGTTTTCTTGTTTTTCTAATTTTTGTTTGTTTTTCTATATTTTACCTCCCTACTATGGTACAAATACTATGATACATGTGTTCTTGTGCAAATCCGATTAATGTGCAAATGGTTGGATGTCTCGATAGAGTTTCAAACAACTTCCATTCACTATGCCTCCCAGGGATTCTCCATTCAATGTTTCTAATTGCACAACACATGTCTCTGTCACATGCTGAATCATATATGGTCCTAACCAATGAATTCTAAAATTTCCTGGATGCTACATGAACTTACTGTCGTACAATAATATTAAGTCCCCTAATTTAAACATTTTTTTGTTTAATATGTTTATCATGTTATTCCTTCTCTCTCACCTTCTGAACCTATTGATGGAACCCTACGACAAAGAGGTCTTCCTCAAGATGTAACAACTTGGACAATCTCTTCTCTACTGTACCATAGTCTGAAAGATCAGTAATCATTGCAACATGTAGAATAGGCATAATAAACTCCATCAACATCACTGCTTCCTGACCATAAACCAACGTAAAATGTGTCTTTCCTATCAAAGTTTTTCTTGTAGTCCTGTATGCCCATAATACTGCAAGAACCCTAAAGTTCTAACCATATCTTCCTACATTGCAGATATTTGTCAAAACATTCTCTAGAATTTTATGAAAATCTTCCACCATCACATTGGCCTGAGGGTGATACGACGTGCTCCTATGATGATTAATTTGAAATTACTCAGTCAATGTTGTATTCGTCCTATTCAGGAAATGCGTTCCTTGATCACCGAGTAGAATTCACAAGCATTCAAACCATGTAACTACATTCTCAAATAGAAACTGTGCAATAGTCTTTGCCATCCAATCTATGACTAGTGTTGCTTCTTCCCATCTGGTCAAATACCCTATCATAGTGATTATGTACCTAGATCCAGATCTTCTTGTTGATGGGTTGATTAGTCCAACAAATTCTATTTCTTATTTATCAAACTCTTTCAACATAACATGTGGGTGTAAAGGCATCTCATCCATCCTAGATGGTTTTCCCACTCTTTGACATGCATCACATGCCTGAAAATATTCTTTAGCATCCTGATGAAGTGTGGGCGACCAGATCATTGTGCACAAAATATTCTGTGTGGTTTCTTTACCTGTGTAGTGTCCTCCTACAATCCCTCCATGTGCTTCTGTGAGTATCATAGGAATTTCATGCTCTAACAGACATCATGTGGAAGTTGGGAAAAAGGGGATATATATGGATGGTGGACCCACAATGCCACCTCATTTGTACCTGTCAACATTGATGAGCGGATGAGATAGCTGTGAGGAGTTTTCAATATTGCAGGATCGTGAGGCTATCGATACGGGAGTGGCGAGAGATAGGTTAGTGGTCCTGTCATCCTGCACCTTTTAAAATTCATAGTTTTTAGGTTGGGGCTATACGGAGGGATGTACAAGGGGTTTTATGGGTAGGGGAGAACAAGTGCATGGGAAAAGGGGAATACATTCGCATATGTGAAAGGGTATAACCCCTCTTCTGATACATAATGTGTAGTTGTGCTTAACACAACCACACGTGGGCACGAGGGTGGAATAGACAAGAACCCATGAGATGCATGCCTATATGACTGACAATTGCACACTCATGCATGAATATTTGTGCACTGTAGTGATGGTAGTGAGGATATATAGATCCTTGGGTAATCAGTGGATTATTGGTGGTCAACTGAGGGTGGTGGAGTAGGTCCTGGATGGGGACCTGTTTGCATGGGGTGTGATGATGCACACCAATATGATGGCATAGATGAACTGATGTCAGAGAACTAAATATTTTGACTTTGATTTTGGGTCTGTTCTGGTGGCCTGGTTCTTGGAGAGGGTGCCTCTGTTGTGCCCGAGGATTCTTCTAGAGCCAACAGGGTGATGAGAGTCGGGCCTGATGTGTGGGCCCATGTGTTGGCTTGACATGGAGGAGGTGAGGGTGGCCACTACTTTACGGTCATAGTTGCACGAGTGTGGATCCAGATGGCACAGGTTATCTTGAGATATCCATATGCAGGTATGGACTACATACATGACCCAGATATGCTGTTGTCTCCTTGGGAGGACTGGGGGTAGCGAGGTATGTGTTGCAATTTTATTTATTTTTTTGTGAATTGGATAGATAATATTTATCATATATGGATATGGATACTAACATTATTTATGGTTTTGTTTTGCATATGTTGGTCCCCAAGGACGAGAGTTCGAGGTTGTCAGGGAGATGACTCAATGGGAGTTGGCTCGAGAGGCGGCGGAAGAGCCGGGGGATGGACAAAAGCGATGGTGAGATGAAACTGGTGCTGGACCAATGAGAGAGCCACAAAGAGATTCCATGGTCATGCTGGAGGATCTGCGCAGATGTTTTGAGTGGGTTCTACAGGGTGTTCTTGAGGACATATGGGCCCACATCTAGGATGAGGAGGTCTTGGACCAATACATGGGGGTACCAGCAGAGTGGTGGACCCTAATCCATAGAGTAGCAATGGCAAGGGTAGTGATGACTGGTTGACTTCCTCCTGAACCTGGAGCCCCCCCAGCTAGTGGGGTGCCTCCGACTGATAGAGGACCTAGGGGAGGGAGCTCTGGGGGCACATTGAGTGCATGTTTTGTATATATATGGGTTTATGGGCCCAATTTTGTATAGGGAATTGGATACCCATTTTTTGTACTCATAGGGGTGAGGGGACTCAAGAGCCTATGAGATATTGTATATGTATATTTTTTGTAAACACTTATGACCTTTGATGATATATATATGGATATATTTTGATCATGCGTGTCTCTCTGTTTTATGTTTTATGATCTCTATTCTATGTGTTGACAAATGTATGGTGTTGTGTATATGATGTTGTTTAATGTGATAAATTCCAATCTAATACTAGGTTATTCATGTGATCTACTACTTGATTAAGTGCTCTTGGAATATGTGTAAATGTGATGGAATAAAATTTGCGATATAGGAGTCTAACTTGCAAGTATTTGTGAAAGAGGCAAGGATCGTGGACATGATATACGTTTTTGAGCTGCAGGATAACAACATGGGAATCTAATAAAACTCCAAGGTGACAAATGTGGTGGTGACTGGCCTTGGTGAGGAGACCAATGACGACATCGTATTCGGCTTGGTTGTTGGTGGTTGAGCCCAAACATATTCCATTGGAGTGGAGCAGGATATGTGAGGGGGTATTGAGGGCCCAAGCGGTCGAAGCAAGATTATGGGTCCAACGGTTGGCATCGTCGGCGTAACCGATGTGGTAGGATGATGGATGATTCATTTGTCAATAAAACTGATGATAGATCAGGCATGAGGAATGGTGGCAGTAAAGAAGACTAAAAACTCTACAAAATATGTATAAATAGAAACCTAAGGTAGAGGGGCTACGCTTAGGCATAATTTTTTTTTAAGTACAATCCATTGACGGGTTCTTTGAGAGGGTAGCCTTCTGGAGAGGCCAATATATAGGTGCATTTAGTGAGGCAGTGTTGGACAATGAAGGGTCCATGCCATAATGACTTGAATTTCCCATGGTCGAGAGTGTCATTTGTGATATCATAGGCTAACACAAGATCACCTTCATTGAATCAAAGAAGGTTGACATGGCAGTCAAATGTGGCTTTGGACCATTTTTTAGCTGCCTCATTGTGTTGTAATGAAAATCGACGATCTTCATCAAGTGATTCTAAGGTTAGCAGGCACTGCTCCATTGGAGTAGTGGCAGGTAAGAGCTCAATGGAAGTGTGTAACGTGGAGATTTCACACTCGATAAGGAGGGTGACTTCGATCCCATGGATGAGGTGGAATGATTTAAAACTGGTGGTAGTTTTGACTATCGTGCGATAAGCCCATAAACCAGAAAACAAAATATGATGCTAGTTGGTATTATGTTTGTTGAGGGTATGTTGTAGCAAGGTTTTGAGGACATTGCTGACAACCTCAACCTTTTCGTTGGACTAAGTGTAGTATGGGGAGGTGAAATCATGGGTGAAGCCTAATTTTGAGGAGAGTTCTTCAAAGATATCATTCTCAAAATGTTTCCTATGATCAGAAACTAACTATAGTGGGACCCCGAACTGGGTACTGACATGTGTTATCACTGAAATTTCTTCCGCAAATGGTTACAAAAATCCAGAATCTCCAAACACCTATTAGTTCATTCATGGCCCAAAAAATGCATTTCCAAAGGGCACAAACTATATAACTGGTTATAAAATCAACATGCACTCAGAATATAAAGGAATCACATGCACATGGACCAGTCGAAAACGTAGGAAAAGCGCACATGCACCTGACGCGCAACTGTGTATGCAAAAATATGCACACACTTGAGAATGGTGCATTTATGATTCTGGTCGTCTCCCACCCACTTCTGGTTCAACTCCCAAGTCAATTTGACACTCAAATCCAAACTGAATCTGAGTGGGGGGTTGTTCAAAGACATAAAGGTGCCCTAAAGGGCCCCTTGTTCACACTAAAGACTGGTTGGATAATGCCTCAAAGATTTTCTATAAAAGGAGTCCATGGGTGAAATATGAATTCAAGAATCTATTTTTATTGTTATGCTACCTCTATTCTCCTACGAGGAACCTATTTCCTTCTTAGAGCATACTAGCATCATTTCATTGAGCCATTTACCTCACCTTTTGAGCGAATGAGATTTGGATTTCTTCACCATTTCCTTTTTAGTTTGCTATTTGTAAGAAGAGCTCTCACATAGGGGATTCAAGATCCCTCCCTTGGAGGAAGAAGGGACCCATAAGTATCCCTTTCTCTTTGGTGTTTTCCCACTAATACAATCTATCCATTGGTGGCATGAATATTGGTGAATGTTTGGTTGATTTTGGTTCTAATTTCCTTAGGCAGATTGGTTTTGTTGCTTTAGTTGTCATTAGATTAGTTTTTTGTTTATTACTTGTGCTTGATGTGTCTAACTCTTGCACTAACTTCTGTCCTGTTCATCTGACCCTATTGGACTTGCAAGTGTCCCTCTTTTTCTCATTCAAGTGACGAAAAAGATATAATAGATTGGCGACCATATTGGGGATAAGGTATCGATTTCCTCCCTATTTGGGTTGTTTGAGCACTTCTTTTTTGATTTATTTAACTTGTAGGAATCATAACCGATCCAAGCCTACCTACAAAAATCCAAATTCATAGCTAGAGTAAGAGAATTTCATTCAAAATTTTCTTCCCAGTTGCGTATTAGAACATGCGCAAGTGTTTCAGCCCATAGTTGTGTCTTCAGAGCACGTGCGCCAACAACACTGGGTTTTCCAATGCATTCTATGCACGGTGCACCAATATGTCATTGTTTATTCACACATTGGGGCCACATGCGCCTTTGTCTACTCTGTGACCCACGCGTTTCTCCATAAATCCAACATTGTAAGGGTTTCTTGTGATATTTTGAGGGTCCCTAACCTTCTAAGTATTGATTCTATGCATTTTGTAATATGCACCACACTTAGATTCCCTCTCCATATGAAGGGTTAGTCAAAACATAGGCACTTAAGGGGTTAAAAATCATATTTTTTCCTTTTTTTTTGCTTTGAGTTGCCACATAGATGGCTTGTTTTATTGTAAAAGTTAAGTTGGAATCATTAACTATCACATATATAAACACTTTCATTGGGACCATAAATCAAACTTCAATCATCGAGTATGTTCTTCTCTCGCACCATAGAGCGATCTTGAGAATCAAAAAAATGATTGAGGGAAGATTTCATCTCCCTTAATAAAACAAAATCTTTAGGAGAGGACAAAGCCCCCCTAGGGCTCCCTCTTAGTTTCTTTTCAAAACATCTTAAATTTGTAAGGGCCCATACATACCCACATGTTGCAAAGTTTGATAGTTTTTGAAGCTACTTTCCTAGTTTACATCTGTAGGGGAGTTTAAAGATTATTTTAATGCGCCCATACATGCCCACATGCTTGCAATCTATGATAGTATTTTAAATCTTTCTTAGATTAAATAACATTAGGGAGTTTAAAGATTTGGTAAGGACCCACATGTCCACATGCTAGTTCTTTAGGGACTTTAAAATTCTGCAAGGTTGTACCAATGKCATCTAGTAAGATAGGTAATCAAGACTTGTAAGGACCACACGAAATCTACATGCTGCAAGATGACACCTAACTTATTAAAAATTTGGCACATTTTATCACTTTCTCACACACAAAKTCACTACTCACTCACATAATTTCATCTCGAATTATGGAGGTTAAAGTAAGTTTCCTCCAAAGGGATTCTGAAACATCCCACTTTTTCTTGAAGGTATTATCCACTCCCACTTAATTCAAATGAGATTGGTTCACATCCTCAATCTCTCAAACATCCACATCTAAAATTTTCTAAAAACTCACTAAGTTTTCCTCCACAGGAGGTGCCAAAAGAAATTTTTAGTTTAGGTAGGATCTCGGGGATAGGCATCCAAATAATTCCCCATTATCTTGTTCTCACATATTCAAACATTAGAAGTTGACAAATAGGGAACTTTAAAATCCTCCAAGTGAAATGTTCCTAGACCATAAGGTAGGGAGATATCCATTAAGGGTCAAAGGCCGAGGTCTGGTTGTTCTGTGCATCCCCCATTGAGGCACCCACCTCTTGGAAGGGATCCAACCCGTGCCCCATTTTTGAGGCCAAAAATCTAAATGTCGCACTTTGACCGAGTTGCCTAGTGGCCAAATTTTAGGAAATCTACCCAGGTGGCAATTGTGGGCTGCAATTGTACCTTGATTAGATTTTGTGTGGCTATTGGGGAATATCTCCAACTCTTTCGGGATATGCACCCTCTTCCCCTCATTATAACTGAACATTTCATCCTTCACTAGTTCCTCTTCCGGTGGCTTCATACCCCACTGTTGAGTGCTATTGGAAGGTCTAGTGCTATTTGAGAGGAAGGACGTTACGTCTTTTAGAACATGAGCATTTGTTTTCTTTTTCCTACCACACAGAAAAAATCCACCTAGCCACTTGTATGCTTATTTTCAATTGATTTATGTATGATGCTCTTGTGATTACATACGATTATGAGATATATTGTGAAGGTCCAAAATTATAACAAACACTCTTTTTCATTTTTATTACTCTCATCACCATTCACACACATCCACTTTTTCTAGTCGAACATCATAGGGGATCCACAGAATCACTGTTGTTCCAGACGCTTGTAGAACCTCCCTCCTCTTTTAGGAGAAGTTCCTAGTCTTGCCAACTCATCGGCCCAACCCTCTAACACCCCTGTCAGTGATACTATATTGGGATCAACTTCTCTTTTTTACACTTTAATTGGGTCCACTTCCCAAAGTCAACCATCCACTAGCTCTCCTTTACAAGGAAGCGGGGGGAAAACTTCTTCCCAAGGGGGAAGTACAACCCCACCTAACCCCCCTAAAGGGTCAAGTACAAAAAACACTCACACCATGGCTAGAAATAATCCTCCACTGCCACTCCAAATGGCATACTTGGATTCCCTCAACATACCGTATCTGAGTAAGATCACCAACGATCCTATATTGCATGACCCCACATGGCCGACGATGCCTACCAAAATAGCTTTGGACATTCCCAAGTTTGAAGGAAAGGCGAGAGAAGATCCTGCCAACCACGTCATGACCTCCCACCTATGGTTCTCTTCAAACGACATCATGGATGACTTCGTCCAATTAATTTTATTTCAATGTACACTCACAGGCCCATCAACCAAGTGGTATGTAGATGAAAAATCAGCGTCCCATGTGACTTTTGAATCATTGGCCAAAAACGTTTTGACCTTCTTTCAACTACCAATTCGCCACGACAATGGTCTAAAATTTCTCTTTGAGTTTAAACAAACCTCAGCCACACATATCGCTGACCACATTCACAAATGGCGTCGACGATGTGGTTTATGAAAAGAAGAAACAACCAAGCAATAATGCCTCAACTGGTTTCGCAGATCACTCGTTCCCCTCCTTGCTAAAGTTGTGGCCTCCACCTTCCCCCAATATGAACAGGAATCCATCAGTAAGGCTCAACAATATGACCTTATTTATTCACAGTCAAGATACTTATAGACAATACTACCTGATGCTCCAAGACCCGTACCATTTGGTCAGGAAAAACCTGAGATGTCTCACTCAACAGATGGATTGATTTGTACCACAACACACCAYAACCCGTACATCCAACTACCATCTATGTATGGTACACCCAAACATCCAATGGTGTATGGAGGACCCCCTTATTACCCTCCTCCCCCTTATCATCCTCCATACACAGCTATTCCCCCCCTACCCATGAGTGGACCCGCGTCGGAACCCATGATGTGCTCGACAACTCAACCAAATTATGGTACCCTCTCTACCTCAACTTACACCCTGAGCACTAGTGAAAGCACTACGCCTTCCTATGTACCCTATGGATCATCGCCATAAAATAATCTATATTTCCCATTTCCTAGCCCTCCACAACCCATGGCTCCACCACAAGGACAACCACACGCCGGGGTTAACTTTTTTCATTCCTCTCCTATTCAACAATTTCAAAATTTTGAACAACTAAATATGGAAAATCTGTCCCATCCGTCGT
The DNA here is from genome assembly GCA_000966675.3 of Picea glauca. Classification (NCBI taxonomy): domain Eukaryota; kingdom Viridiplantae; phylum Streptophyta; class Pinopsida; order Pinales; family Pinaceae; genus Picea; species Picea glauca. Next base: position 202,398 of record JZKD02S1179084.1, on the reverse strand, counting down.
ATAATTCCAAAAAGAAAGGAAAAAAATGAAACAATAATAATCTAGGACTAGGGGGAAACAACCCACAACAAAACCAACCTGCTGGGGGCAACCAAAACCAGAGGAACCAGAACCCCCAAGGGGGAAATAACAACAAATGCCAAGGGAGGAACAAAAACAACCTTTGGACGAAATTCCCTTGTGCCCTTTGCGGTGAGCATGGTCAGTATTCTCACAATTTCCCCCAAATCGCTGATTTCAAATGGATGAAAGATTCCATGAATGTGCCTCGTCCTCTAGTGATGCCTTCCCCTCAGCAGGCCACCCAATAGTATTTGCAACAACCACCCCCGACGATGTTACAAAACCCTATTCCACATCAAGGTGTGATGAATACCCAATAGGAAATGCACCCAACCCCACCACAAATGGGACAGTATGAAAATCCCAGGAATTCGACGGATCGCACTATCCTCCTCATGAGAGAAGAAGAAATTCTTCTACAAATGCACAGTCATCAATTCAATGCACCTTCTGAATCTACCGCCACTACTTCATAGATAGCTCTAGTTACAACCGGACAAACTTTGATAATTCTATGCCCTAACACTGAAACACCCATTCGTATTCCTTCCATCCCATTACGATAGAATGTCAACAACCCTTAGGCTAGGGTGACACACAATTACAATTTGGTCAATGACTTGGCGCAATCTCTTGTGGCCATGTCAGTCTTGGAGGTTCTCCAAACCTACCCCACTCAACTAAAATCATTGCTTTCCACCTTGGGGGCAGTTGAACCTGCTGATACTAGACTCATCACATTTGATCTAGATTGCGGAGAACCCTATCTCCCTACTTTGGTAGCTTTCCATATACCAGTCAAAATTCAGAACATCGCAGTTCATTGACGCATCATTGATGAAGGTGCATCCACATGCATCGTGTCCAAAACCATATGGCATAAACTTTGCTCCCCCAAGATAATACCATCCACAATCACTTTAAGAGCTTATGACAGATAACCATCCTCTCCTGAAGGGCTCCTTCAAAATGTCCACATTGAACTCGGGGGAAAAACCATTCTGATTGACATTGAGGTTATCGATGCCTCTCTCGATTACAAAATCTTGTTTGTACATAGTTACATGTATGCTATGAAGGCTATGGCCTCTTTCGTGTTTCGATCGATGATGTTCCCCCACCACGAGAAGATCATCACCATTGACCAAGTTTCACATTACGAGCCCAACCCTTCCTAAAACATTGATAACATCCTACCTCTTGTCCACACTAATTCCGATGCCTACCCACTCATTGAGATGGCCCCAAACATTTTCAAATACCCATCCTTGCTAGGGACATACCATGGAGCACCTCCTCTCATACACCCCTCAACACAAGTGTGTGTCATATCTTCCGATGGAATGGAAACTAGAGATACCATTCCTCCCACCGAGGCTTCTTCTCCCCATGACGTCCCACTAGTTGTAGACATCCCACAACAGGAACCCTCTGAGAACCCCTTGAGAACCCCATGACACCACTTACCCCTGATTTCACTCGCCCCTAGTGTCAAATCCTGGTTTGGGAAATAGTCCCCCAAGACATTACCCAAATCCCCTTCTTCTACCCCTCACCGAGAGTACAATACTTCCAGGTAGCTACAACGCTTACCCTCCCTAACATGGTGCTTTCCATTATGGTATGGTATCTACATCCCCCCGCGATCCCTCAACCATCCCTCCCTCCCCAAACAAAAGGAATCATGATGAAAATTCTAGTACTTACTCCCACCACACCACCCTCACCCCCACTTTCTAGCACCACCACTACAACTGGGGCCAGACAAAAGAAGAAAGAGCCCACTGCTCCACTCCCCACCCCCCCCCAAGTTAAGCCTCCTTTTGCACTATGCAAGAAATAAGGACACCCCACAAACAAATGTCCCTCTCTCCCTGAGTTACGCAATCTGATCCAACTCTCCTGAGCGACCACATCGTCTGTCGCTTCACCAAGCACACCTAGTACTACCACCACATCCCTTACTACAAGTATCAAAGGGTTGTGAACTACATTTGCGTGTGCCATATGTTTAGAGTATGGCCATTACACCCATCATTTCCCTTCGCTACCTCAGTTTCGACAAATGTTAATGATAGTACGCCAAAGATTTCAGCAAGAACCCCCTCCATCAACGTCATCGAGTAACCATGTCACTGAAATCCATTATATCATGACCTCAGTCAACGAATGGATGAGATGCCCTTGCTCTCTTTGTGAATCACTTGATCATTTCATGTATCAATGTCCTACAATCATTGAATATAGGCATCATCAAATGGCCCTCATTCAAAATCCCCCAACCACCCCACTTCTCGTGGTACCAGTGATTACCCCTACTCCATCCCCAGATGTCGTTCATATTATCTCTCCTAAGCCTGTGACACTCCCCCCTCCTCCATGGTTCATGGATAGCCTATATGAGTTTTTTCCCCCAAATCCCTCCAATTCCCCGATTCATTTCCCCACAGAAATCTTACGCCCGACTACAATTTTTAACCCACAGTATCTCGACATGTCATTCATGTCAAGTGAACTGTTGCAACTTACCTGCACACCCCCTCTATGTCTTCTCCACCTGAAGACAATCACACATGGACAATCACAACCATTACTTCTCCGGACCCCCTTTATTCTCACATTTTTCACTGCGACGAAGATATCCTAGAAGAACTAACTACCCTCAATTTCCCATGGAATGCACTTCATCACAGAGCGTTTTTTCTCTCATAGGAATCCTTCAACCCTCCTAGCCACAACTCCATATACACAATTGAAACCAAGGATTTCACTCCATCTGAGCATATAGACTGGTTCAACAACCCTATCCCTGTTCCTGATGCTTTTGAAAAAGGTAACATGGCCAACATTTCCCCTACTGTCAAAATTAATATTTCCATCAACCCTGGAATCGCAGAAGAAATCACCATTAGCGCCACATGCTCCCCCAAAGAAGTTTCAACTTACAAAGCTCTCTTCTAGGAATATCGGGACATTTGTTCCTGGTTCTACACAGAGATGCTTGGCCTTGATCCTTATATTGTCGAACATCGTATAGACACATGGCTTGATATTACACATGTACGTCAAAAGCAATGCCCATTACACCCATCCAAAGCAGGGGCCATCAAAGCTGAAATTGACAAACTACGTGCTGTCATGTTCATATACCCCATCGCATACATCGTCCAACACTGCCTCACTAAATGCACATACATCCTAGCCTCTCCAGAAGGCTACCCTCTGAAATAACCCATCAACGGGTTGTACTTAAAGAAATTTTACACCTGAGCATAGTCATTCTACCCTAGTATTTTTCTTTTTTGTACACATTTGTAGCATTTTTAGTCTTCGTTTTCCCCTCATGCCTTATGTCTGATCTACCATTTTTATTATTGAAAAATGACTCCTCCATCGGCCTACCACTTTGGTTACACTGACAGAGCTAGCAACTGGACTTAGAACCTTGCTTTGGACACTCTGGCCCTCTCTACCCCCTCACATGAACTTCTCCACTCCAACCACATATGTTTGGGCTCACAACAACCAAGTAGAATACACAACCATTATTAGCCTCCTTGTGGAGGCCAGTCATCACCATATTCTCCACCTTAGCGTCTTATTAGATTCCCAGTTTGTCGTCCTGCAACTCAATAATGTGTATCGTGTCTGCGATCCTTTCCTCTTCTACATATACCTGCAAGTTAGACTCTTATCTCGACATTTTTGTTCAATTACATTTACACATATTCCATGAAAATTTAATCAAATAGAAGATAATATGGCTAGCCTAGTGTTAGATTGGCATTTATCACATCAAGACACCATTGCACATACATAAATAATCAAAAGTCTGTCACAACATATAGATTAGACATCATAAAAAAGAATAAAAAAACATCATCCCATGTGAACATCACAAAGATCCCAAAAATGTATATCCATATATATATATCGATCTATGTGCCATCAACATTTACAAAAATGGTACAGCATGTAGATCACCCGTAGGCAGGTGAACCCCATCATCCTTATAGGTACAAAATAGGTGTCACACTACCCTATACAACATAGGCTCACAGGCCTATATAAATACAAAAACCACATACATCAAGCACTCATGGTGTCACTAGAGCACCACCACCATGTCCTCTGTCAGGAGGAGGTGCCCCACCAATTTCGGGTCCTCTCGGTCCAGGTGGCAGTTTCCCAGTCATCGCTGCTGCCACCACTGCTGCTCTGTGTATCAGAGTCCGCAACTCTGCTGGTCCTCCCATGCACCGCTCCAAGACTCCCTCATCTTGGATATGAGTCCACATGCCCTCAGGAACTCCCTGTAGTACCACCTCCAACCGACAGCAAAATTCCTCAATCACCTCACCCGCCTCTCCCTGAGGCGCATTCGACGACCCTACACTAGGGTCGTCGAACCTGTGCCTCCTACCAGCTCTAGCATCATCGACTAACCTCACACAAGCCTCGTCCCTCCAATTCCTCTCTCCATGTGGCAATCTCACAGGCCCCTGACGAGCCGAGGATATAATCATCTCCACATCTTGACCTCGTGGCCCCACATCTACACATACCGAAAACAACGATAGCATCAACATCCATCCATACATACAACATATTCTGTTGGTTGTGGAGCCTGATTATCTTCCTGATTTATAGGTCTTTTACTTTTAGCCGTGTTTATACCCCATGAAGTATTTACACCCCAGAAGTATGTACACTCTTCCACGCGGGGGGGTGTAGAGGGGGGGTACCCCCTCTGCGGGGTCCGGGGGGGCTATCCCCCCGACTGGGGGGTCTGGGGGCAAGTGGGCCCCCAGCGGGGGTTCGAGGGCGAAGCCCCTGAAGCAAAACTTGCCTATAAAAGTATATTGTAATTTCATTATAAATCTGGATCGTTCATTATAAGGTCGCAGATCTAACGGTAGAGATTATGTTAAGGTTTTTTTCCCTAGAAGGCAACCCTCTGTTATGAGGGAAATGTATTGTGGCTATGGTTGGTGGTGAATATTGTATTCTGAGAGAGGAGACTGTGAGAGAAATAAGAGGAAGTTACAACGATTTTTTCTGTAGGTTGTATCCCTTCATTTTGCTGGATAATAATAAAAGAAGGACTTGGCAATTTCTCTGGTGGACATAGCCCACACTGGGTGAACCACATAAATCTATGTTTCTCTTGTATTGTGTATCTTCTGTGTTTTATTTCCGCATTTGTTTTTATTTTATTGCTCCACGGTCCTATTTTTCTAACAACTGGTATCAGAGCGTAAGGTAACTCGCAGGAAAAGAGGGTTCCTGGTTCATGTGGGAGCAATGTGGGAAGATGGAAAGTTTAGGGTCGAGAAATTTAACGGCCAAAACTACTAGTTATGGAAGATGCATATGGAAGACTATTTATATCAGAAGGATCTATTCCTACCATTGAGCGGAGTAGAAAAGAAGTCGATGGCCATGAAGGACGAAGAATGGGAGATTCTTGACAGAAAGGCTCTAGGAATGATACGGCTGAGCCTGGCAGCGTCGGTGGCTTTCAATGTCTCGAAAGAAAAGACAACGAAGGGTTTGATGGACGCGTTGACCAAATTGTATGAAAATCCCTTGGCATCCAATAAGGTATTTCTAATGAAGAGATTATTTAATATGAAGATGCCGGAAGGTGGGTCTGTTGCAGATCATTTAAATGAATTTAATATGGTTACTAATCAACTAAGTTCTGTAAAAGTGGACTTTGATGATGAGGTTAGGGCTCTTCTAATCTTGTGCTC
>JZKD02S1179084.1:152775-177519 GCA_000966675.3 Picea glauca | reverse complement strand
GAATCCGAGATAAGTGGTGTCGTAAGTTTCTCTGGGAATTCCTGGGGTAATAATGCTTCAACTCGTGGAATTTCGATTTGGGGAGGGGCCTCTATGAGAGGAGTATTGTGTCTGATATATGTTCCATTGGAAGATACTACACACACTTGTGATAAAGGGTGTAGTAGAGGTAGTGCTCCATGATATCCCCCCAATAAGGATGGGTCCTTGAATATTCTAGGGCCCATGTCAATGACCGAAAAAAGCGTTTGAGCTAGTGCGAACAAGGGGGAGGATGTTATCAATGTTGGAAGAATGATTAGGTTCATAAAGTGTAAGTTGGTTGATAGTGATGATTTTCCCCTTATGGGGGAACATCATCGTATGAAACAAAGAAGAAGATACCACCTTCATAACATACATGTAGCTACGTCTGAACAAGATATTGTAATCAAGTGGGGTGTCGATAACTTTAATGTTGATGATGATGTTTTTTCCCCCAAGTTCTACAGGGACATTTTGGAAGAGCGCTTCGGGGGATGATGGGCAACCGTCATAAGCTCTTAGGGTGATCGAAGATGGTACTAGTTCAAGTGAGCCAAGTTTTTTCCATACTACTTTGGACATGATGCATGTGAATGCACCTTCATTGATGATGCATCGATGAACAATGATGTTCCAGATCTTAACTTGTATCTGGAAAGATACTAGGGTGGGGAGGCATGGTTATTTGCTATCGAGATCAAAGGTGATAAGTCAGGTATCAACTCGGTTGACTGCCCCTAAGGAAGAAAGAAAGGATTTCCACTGATATGGATAGGTTTGTAGGACCTCCAATATAGACATGGTTGCATGAAACTGTGCTAAGTCTTCGAACATACTATCGTTATGGGTTTCCCTAGCATGAGGGTTATGTACATTCCATTGTAACGACATACGGGGTATATGAGGGTTTAGTTCAGTGTTATGGCATGGAATCATCAACGGTTTTCTAGCTATAGCTTGAGCCACTTTTGAGGTAGTTGGGGTAGATTTAGGGGGAACACCGTATTGATGACCATGTGTTTGTAGAATAATCTCTTCTTCATTGGTGAGGAGGATGTTGCGATCGACTGGATTTCCAGGTTGATTGGGACCTGGGTTTTGATACTGGCCCATTTGTGGTGGGGAAGTGTTTATATACTGTTGGGTATTCATCACACCTTGGTGTGGAATAGGGTTTTCAAAAAGGTCGGAGGTTGTGGTTGCAAATAATGGTGTGGGGCTTGCTAAGGGGCAGGCAATGCTGGAGGGCATTGCGTATTCATGGATTCTTTCATTCATTTGAAGTCAACAATTTGGGGTAAATGGTGTGTATAATTCCCATACTCATCACATAGAGCGCAAGGGAATTTATTTATGAGTTTATTGTTCTTCCCTTGTCGTGGCTTGTTGTTTTTGCTGCCCCCTTGGGGGTTTTGGTTGCCTTGATTCTGGTTTCCCCTGATGGGACGATTTTGTTGGGGGTTATTTACTCTTGGTCCCAGGTTGTTATTGTTTCAATTTTTCCCTTTCTTCTTGGAATTATTCGGTTGATGGGCCGGATTGGTCATATTCAATTGCTAAAAATTTAGAACTTGTTGAATGGGAGAGGGTTGAACAAAGTTAACTATGGCATGTGGTTGGCATGGTGGATGAGAAACTGGTTTGGGAGGACCAGAAAATGGAAAATAAAGATTTTTTTGTGGAGATGATCCATATGGAATATAGGAAGTTTAAGGACATCCACTAATGCTCACATTATATGCAAGGGTTTAGGGTGAACTCGTACTTGGTTGAGATACCAGATGCATCATGGGTACCGGTGGGGGTCCACCCAATGGTGGAGGGGTAGAAACATGATATGAATATTGGTGAGTGGAAGGAGGGTAATAAGACATCCCTCCATATGGTTGCAGATATTGATGTGCACAATAAATGGGTGACAGGTGGCCATAAGGGTTGAGATGGGTCATAGAACCAATCAACCCATCCTCAGTGTGGGACATCCTAGGTTTGTCCTGGACCAATGGTGTGTGTCTAGGTGCATCAGGAAATACTGTGTACAAGTAACCTGATTGAGCATAGATGAGGTCAAACTATTGGGCCTTGTTTATGGCTTCCTCTTTTGACTGAGGAAAAGTGGAAGCTACATCCTTGGCAATAACATATACAAGGGATTTGAGAAACCAATCAAGACATTGTTCTTTGGTGGTTTCTGCTTTACACAAACTACGTCATCGACTCTATTCATGGATGTGGTTGACTATATGGATTGTCATGGTCTATTTTAACTCAGAGAGAAGTTCTAGGCCAGTATCATGATGAACGGGTAGTTGGAAAAAGGACAAAAAGGCCTTGTCCAATGATTCAAAGGTCACATGGGACCTTGATTTTTCATCCACATACCATTTGGTTGATGAACCAGTGAGATTTATTTGAAATAACCTTAAGTGGATGGAATCATCCATGATTTTTTTTGATGAGCACCATAAGTGAAAGGTCATAACATGGTTGGCGGGATTTTCCCCTAGTTTTCCTTCAAACTTCGGAATATCTGAAGGTAGTTTGGTAGGCATATTGGGACATGTGGGGTCATGTAATATGGGATCATTCATGAGTTTGGTCAAATCATGAATGTTGAGGGATTCCAAGTATGGCATAAGGATATTTGGAGGAGGGTTAGTTCCAACCATTGTGTGAGTAGGTAATGGAACTGACACTTGAGAGGGATTTGGTGGGCTTGTACTTATCCCTTGAGAAGAAGTTTGACCCCTGCATCCTTTTGAAGGATAACTAATATATGGATGACCTTGGGTATTTGACTCAAGCAGAGTGGAACCAAGTAAAGTTTATCCCAAAATAGTATCACTCACGAAGTGTGAGATGGTTGAGCTGGTGAGTTGGAAAGACTAGGGAGTCCTCCTAGAATAGGAGGGAGATTCTGGAAGCATCTATAATGATGAGGATTCTATGGTTCCCCTATGGTTTCCGACTAGAAAAGTGAATGTGTGAAAATGGTGACGCGAGAGAAATAAATGAACAAGAGCTTTGTATATTTTTGACCTTCACAAAATAGTATAACTCACAATTGCATGTAATCAAATGAACATCATACATAAATAAATTTTAAATGAACAAGCATGTGGATAGGTGGATTTTGATCACATTGGGGAACAAATAAAAAAAATGCCAGTGTCCTAAAAGACCTATCGTCCTTCCCCTCAATTCATCGCTGGGCCTTCCAATAACACTCAATAGTGGGGTATAAAGACATCGAAAGAGGAACTAGTGAAGGTTGAAGAAATCAGTTATAATGAGGGGTAGATGGTGCATATCTTGAAAGAGTTGGAGATATTTCGCAATAGCCACACAAAATCTGATCAAGGTGCGATTGCAGCCCACAATATCAACCTGGGTCGATATCATAAGTTTGATCACTAAGTACCTCGGTCAATGTGTGACATTTAGATTTTCGGCCTCAGAAATGAGTCATGGGTTGGATTCCATCACAAGAGTTGGGTGACTAAGGGAGGGATGCACAGAACAACCGAACCTTGGACTTCAACTCTTCATGAGTATCTCCCTGCATTATGGTGTAGGAATAATTGACTTGGATGATTTGAAATATCCCTATTCTCAAGTTCTATTGTTTCAAAATGTGAGAACCTGATAACGAGGGGGTTATTTGGATGCCTACCCCCAAGATCCTACCTAGACTAAAAAAAATCTTTTGGCACCTCCCGTGGAGGAAAATTTAGGGCGTTTTAGGTCAAAGGAAAACCTTAGTTTGCAACCTCATAGGACCTCATAAATCTACATGGTATCAGAGCCAATGGTGGCTTAGACTTGTTGATTTTTTTGAGCATTTTTTGTGGGCAATTTTGTGAGGTATAAATCAGATCTGTTGGTTGTTTTTGGAAAGCAAGTTTACAGTCAAAAATAGTGAGTAAAATTGAGATTTGAAAGTGCCTCTTAGTTAGTGCCAGTTGGATAGTTTAGGGCATATTTTTGGACAATGTGTTGCAGAGTGTGTGGACAGCTTGTGGGCAGAATTGTTGGACAGTTCAGGGATGATATTTTACACTTGTGGACAACCTCTTTTCACACCTTCATGGACAAGAGTGAGGCTTTATTTCACAACCTCTTTTATCATCTATATTTCTAGGAGTGAGGTCGGTATTCATTTTCCTATTTTCACACCTGTGTTGACAAGAGTGAGGAAACATTCCTTTACATTTGAAAAATTAGTTTGAGTGTAGAGGGAAGTGATGTCAACATCTTAGATGTGTGTGGAGCATAGGCTAGCTAGCTAGCAACTGACTGTCTTGGAAGTCCAGGATTGTCTTTGTCTTGGAGGACCTCGGACTATGGGATATAGTTGAGGCACTTGTTGTTGTTCCTCCTGCTATTGCTCCCATGTTGTTAGCAGAGTTCAGGAAGAGGAACAAGAAGGCAAATAGGATGATATGTGATGCAGTGCAAGATAACATCATTACCCATTTGACTGGGAAATCTTGGGAATTTGAGACGTGGGCATCTCTATGCAATATTTATCAGAGCTCTAATTAGAATCGAAATATGATTCTTCATGATTAACTTAGGGGCATTCACATTCTCTAGGATGAGTCAGTTAATTCTTTCCTTGGATGATACACCCAGATTAGAGATGATCTTGGAGACATTGGAGAGGTGGTGGACCCAGATTCTATGGTGAGGACAACCTTAAACAACTTCAACAAAACATGGGTTCCATTCGTTCATGGCATTGTTTCGAGGGCGGTCATGCCCACATTGGAGAGGATGTGGGATGATTTCATTCAGAAGGAGACTAGAATTGTAGCGGAGGATTATGGACAATAACAGATAGTGCAGGGTGATGAGGATATTGCTCTTTGGACAAAGGGAGAGAAGAAAACCGACCGGGGAGGTCGGCAGGGTCGCAAGTTTGGGGCCCCACCCTGGGGAGGAGAGAGTAGCATCGAGAATAAGAGAGACATGAGCACAGTGAGATTATTTTCTTATGGAGAGATGGGTAGCTATGCAAAAAAATGTCCCAAGAAGAAGAATAAGAAACAATATGTTTCAACAATGACAATAGAGGAGCTTGAGTTCGATACACAGTTTTAGAGAGAGTGTGCATTCACCAGTTCTTTGTTAGCTATTACACCATCCAGAATCAGGTGAAGAGACATATTTGAGGATGACCTACTGAATCATAGTAGTGATTCAGAGGGAGCTCATAATCAGTTTCCTTGGACACCATCAACAGGGGTGACTGGTCCACCTGGGACAACTTCAGTTTCACAATTTTTGAGACAAAGGGTTGGTGCAGGGGCTTCATAGCATCATATATTTATGAAGAGGAGTGATAGGGCACCACAAAGGCTTGAGCCTCACTTGGATACATAGACGGGAACATCAGATTCTAGATCCACTTCAGGTGGAAGCTACTTGGAAAGAGGTCAAGTTTAGGATCTTGGTGAGATACTGAGATCCTGGTACTCTTGGTGAGATACCAAGAGGGGGAAACTCTTTGGTGAGCTTCTAAGAGAGTTACTCTTGGTGAGATTCCAAGAATAGTGACCATTGGAGAGATGCAGGGAAGTAGAAATCCTTGGTGGGAGACCAAGGTGGAGATATTTGGTTTTATACCAAGATCTAGGTGATCTTGGATATGTGGAGAGACAATTCCAACTATAAATCATGTAGATTGAGTAGTTCTGTGTCAAAGACTACTTTCATTGATCAGGGTACAACCATACTCACCGAGTAGTTTCTAGTAGGAAACCATGTCCACTATAGTGATGATATTGGTGGTGAAGGGCACTTTCCTCGGTAAGAGGGAGTGTTGAGATTTGGGTACCTTGGAAAGTAGTTCCCTTGTGTTTGTGCGTCTCTGAACATAAAGGGGGAGAATATTACCCTTGTTACTTTAATTTATGATTCTAATTTCACTTTGACTTAGGAGATTTAAGTCAAAAGTGAAATATGTCACTTAAGTCATTAAAGTGAAAATTAATTCACTTCGCGGGTGAATTAATAGACATAAAGAAAACTAAGGAAAGTGGGTGTCCTAAGTGAGATTTAGGGATTGAATTTCAGCCATTGATTAGACTTGGATAGATTGGATCTAGGCCATTGATTTAATAGGGTTTGGCCAACGGAGGCTAAAGGAGGGAATAGGGAATTATGAGACTCATTCTTCAATTGAGAGGAGAGGAGAAGAGAAGGAGTACTTGGGCGTATTTATTTAGGAGAGGAGGACACACAAGATTGAGGGTTTGAGGAGGAAGCCATTTCTTGAGTGGAGCTTGCTTGGAGAGGTCTCCCATGGAGTCTTATCCATTTCTAGGAGGAGGGTGCATGCTTGTGGAGGAGGGCACATTTACTAGAGGAGGGGCACAATCTTGTGAGGAGGGTGAACTTCTAGTAAAGGAGGATTAATACATTGTTTGGAGGACCACTCATATGGTTGAGGCTTTCTCTAGAGCTATAGAGGGAGCCTTTATGAGTGAGGGCACAAGCATCTAGGAGGAGGGCACATTCTATGGAGGAGGGGTGCACATTCTAGAGGAGGGTGCACTCTATAGTTTTGGAGGGAACATCTAGCCATGGAGAGTCTCCTATTTTGAGGAGAGGCCTCTTTCATTCACTTAGGCATAGTCTTATGTGTAGAGTGTGCAAGGGTGAAGGGGGGTGCACCCTTTGGAGTTTTTTTCTTGAGGAGGGGGCACACTTGAGGAAAGGGGTGCGCTATCTATTTGTGAGTGGCTATGTTGAGAGGAGGGAGATACTACAAAGGAAAGGAAAAGGAAAAGGAAAGGTTAAAGAAAGCAAAGGAAAAGTCAAAGAAAAGGCACAAGGAAAGGACAAAGGCAAGCAAAGGAAGAAAGGAACACCAAGGTAAGGGGCGCCTTACTTCAAAAGTCTAGCGGGGAGGTCTTCAAGGAACTCCAAGGCATCCGAGAGTGGTTTATATTGTACTAGGTTCAATTTTATATGTTTCCTGTGTTGTACATTTTTCTTTGAGGCCTTCTATATATATATTCTCCAAACTAGTTTTCCCCATGGGGGGTTTTTCCAGGTTCCTGTTGACCAAAAACATATGTATCAATTTCATGCATGCTTAGAAGTGTAGATCATAATTTTAAAGTTAAAATATCTAGAGGTAGTGTTATTTTTATTTATTTATATTGCATGTGCTAATATTGAGAAAATAAAGAACTTGCAAGGGCACCTCAAAAGGACACTTAACCATCAAAATATTGAGCTAAAATTTGGTGATTGTTTGCTGTCCTAAAACAACAGGAAGGGACAAGCACAGAGTTGAAACTTAGAGCCAAAATTAAGGTCAAAGACAAACCTTAGTTGGAAGCCTCATAGGACCTCAAAAATCTACAAATAGGACTGTTTCTCATCTTACAAAAGTCAATAATTCTGAATTCTTTTTTTTCCACTTTTTATTTGTTTTCTTGTTTTTCTCATTTTTGTTTGTTTTTCTATATTTTACCTCCATACTATAGTAAAAATACTATGATACATGTGTTCTTGTACAGATCCGATTAATGTGCAAACGATTGTCTATCTCGATAGAGTTTCAACCAACTTCCATTCACTATGCCTCCCAGGGCTTCTCCATTCAATGTTTCTAGTTGCACAACACCTGTCTCTGTCACATGCTGAATCACATATGGTCCTAACCAATGCATTCAAAAATTTCCTTGATCCTACATGAACTTACTGTCATACAATAATACTAATTCCCCTACTTGAAACATTTTTCTGTTTAATATGTTTATCATGTTATTCCTTCTCTCTCGCCTTCAAAACTTGTTTATGGAACCCTGCGCCAAAGAGATCTTCCTCAATATGTACCAAATGTGAAAATATCTTGTCTACTATACCATATTCTAAAATATCAGTAATCATTGCAACATGAAAAATAGGAATAATAAACTCCATCAACATCACTGTTTCCTGACCATAAACCAACCTAAAAGGTGTCTTTCCTATCAATTTTTTTCTTGTAGTCCTGTATGCCCATAATACTGCAAGAACCCTTAAGTTCTAATCGTATCTTCCTACATTGCAGATCTTTGTCAAAACATTCTCTAGAATTTTATTAAAATATTCCACCATCCCATTGGCCTGAGGGTGATAATACATGCTCCTCTGATGATGTAGTTGAAATTCCTCAGTCAATGTTGTAGTCGTCCTATTCAGGGAATGCGTTCCTTGATCACCGAGTAGAATTCACAAGAATTCAAACTAGGTAACTAAATTCTCAAATAAAAACTGTGCAACAGTCTTCACCATCCAATCTATGACTGGTGCTTCTTCTTCCCATCTGGTAAAATACCCTATCATAGTGATTATGTACCTAGCTCCAGATCTTCTTGTTGATGGGTTGATTAGTGCAACAAATTCTATTTCTTATTTATCAAACTCTTTCAACATAACATGTGGGTGTAAAGGCATCTCATCCATCCTAGATGGATTTCCCACCCTTTGACATGCATCACATACCTGACAATATTCTTTAGCATCCTTATGAAGTGTGGGCCACCAGATCATTGTGCATACAATACTCTGTGTGGTTTCTTTACTTTTGTAGTGTCCACCTACAATCCCTCCATGTGATTCTGTGAGTATCATAGGAATTTCATGCTCTAACAAACATCATCTCAATATTCCATCTCCACCTAAATTGTATAAGTTCCCAAAAATTAACTGATTGTCAAATGATTTAACCACTAATTCTTTCTTCTGCACAAATTTCATGTCTGAGAGGGCCATTCCTGTACTTAGGAACTACACGATGTTTGTGAAGTAGTCATCCACCATTTTAATTGCAAATAATTATTCAAATGGAAAGATGTCATCTAGATTCCCTGCATATTCCCCTGATAGTATACATGATAAATTATCTGGTCCTACATTCAACTTATCTGGTTTCACAACAACCTCAAAATTATATTCCTGAATCATCAGTAACCACTTGCATATTCTCCCTCCCAACACTGGCTTGTTTACAAAGTATTTTAGTGCAGAATGGTATTTATACATCTTAAAATGAGAACCCAATAAGTAATGTATAAACTTATGCAACACATATACCATTGCCAATCCTTTTCATTCTTTGGTAGTATAATTCTTTTATTTTGTTGACATCTTCCTTCTTGCAAAAGAAATTGGGTGATCTATGTCTCCTTTCCCTGGTTGAGATAGTATTGTGCCTATTGTGTTGGTTTTGTCACTTGGGTGAGAAAAAACACAACACTTGCATGCTTAGTTAAGCTAGCTAAACAAGATAAAAGTTTGTGAGTTGATTAGGATAACCAAATACACATGAAAACAAAGAAATAAAACTAAAAACAACTAAAAAATAAATGTTAGAGAAGCTTGAGAAACTAGAACCATGAAAATAAAAAATGACCAACATATAGCTACCTATGAATCAATAGATTGATAGGCTAAACACCTTAGAGAAATCCAGGGACTTATGAGTCCCCTCTTCCTCCTTGGCAGGGCTCTTGGGTTCCCTAATTGAGATCTCTTCTCTTCATACAATGGAAGAAATGACAAATGGTGAAGGAATACAATGCCTATTCCCTTAAGAGGTGAGTGGAATGGCCTATTGCAATGGTGCTTGAAGGCTTCAAAGAGAAAATATGATACTCAAAGAAGAATTCTTGCAGCATAAAAATACCTTGAAGATCTTATTTTCTTAGCACACCCATGGCACATATTTATAGCATCCATTCATGGAAAGAAATAATTGGTTCATAGTGTGAACAAGCGGCCTTTTAGGAAACTTCCTAGCCCTTAAACAACCTCCAAGCTAGATTTTGATCAGATATGAGTGTCAAATCATGTTGGGGGTTGGAATAGAAGTGGTTGAGGGGCCGACAAGATTCATAAATGCATCGTTCATGGAAGTGCATGACTTTCCTCATATATAGTCATGCATATTGCGCACAGTGCACACTGAGGCTTGTGTTAGCATGCACATTATGTGCACTATACGCGTGCTTCCTTTGGTGAATTTTCACACTTTTATTTTTGACCCAATTATATATTTTTTTTCCTTTTGATGGATTTTGGTGTTGTAGGTGGACTAATTGCTGCTGGCGTTGATGTTTTTTTTCAATCATTGTGCATAATGTTGCGAACAATTTTTTAGTGATAACAGATGCCCCCTGATGTGTGAAGTTAGGAGCATACGTATAGCTGAAATAAATCAATGTTTATTTTGATGAGAGTACCATTGTAATGAAGAGTGAAGAGAGGAACTTCAAGAGAGATCCATCAAAGGGATAGGGAAAACCGTGGGACCCAAACCATTCTCTAAAAAAATAAAACCTTTGTACAAATGAAGCAGGCTTGCCCCATGCTCGTGTCATGAAACCAAAATGTGTAATTGTAACTGAAGTTGTATGATGATGTAGATACTTGCAATGCCCTCGGGGGAGATTGATAACGACAGATGACAATTCTGGATGGAAAATGGGCTCTAATGTGAGTAAAGGACGACTATAAGAATTTTCGATGACTCGTAGGCATTGATGGCCTAACAAATTCAGAGGTCTTCGGATGGTATGAAATAACTGGAATAGTCGCATAATAAGACCCACTGTAACATGGGAGTTTTCTGAAGTCAGATGTTATGGGGATCAACGAAATCAAAGAGCAATGATGATTCTCTCTATGTCGTCTGAGGCTCCTCATTTAAAATGTAATGAGAGTCAAGATATTGTTGCCCTTCCAGAAACTGTGCTGATGTCAGTAGAAAGGGAGACATGATGCCAAGAAGCAAAGGGATTCTTGAAATCCACTGAGTAATAAGTGATATCAGGTATTGATGGGTATCATGAATGAATTCAAGACATTGTGGGACTCAGGACTGCCCTTGGTTGGGGAATTTTGAAGGGTTACTAGCAACAACCATAAAACTGGATCTAGTGTTAGGGGGGAGGCTAGATATGGGGTTAAACTGTGCCAAAGGCTAACAAAGTGGGCAAACTTAGAGATCGTGGGTACATGGACTTGGGATACTCAGGGTTTTTTAGCGAGGTCAATGTGAAAAAAAGGGTGGATTCCCCAACAAAGGGTGACATGGGTTGCTTTTCCAGGGAAAAGAAGGCCATCAAGGATGACAACGAAAAAGCTATGTATATGCTGGAAACAAAGGCTTTATAAAATTACCAAAGAAATAAAGAATCATTTGGGTTGAGTATACAGATACAGAAACGGGTGCCCTAGTGAAAGATGGCTTGGCCTATTAGGGCATAATTTTATGAAAGAGAATAGGTGAAGGGTGGGGGCCCCATGGGTGGGTTTGTGTATTAGGTAAATGGATGGAAGACAATATGCAGATGGGAAAAATTATGGTGGATGAGATGGAGGGATAATGAAACTACAAAGAGGCAGTGAATAGAGCCAAGATGATATGACCTATGAGTCCATTAGGAAGGTTAGTAATATGATGAGAAGAAGTATGGGGTTCATTCTTGGAAGTGCATAAGACTATCAAGACTCCCATCCCTAGGGGGTGAAATCAACATGAGTCTCAAGTTGCAAGGGGGAACTATGAATGGGACAACTCATGTGGGGGAGAGTGCTACCAGATGACTGTACCAAAATGTGGTAGAGGTGAAGATACCACAGAGTCAAATGTAGGAACCCTAAAGGTAAATGTCAGAGGGTGTGATTGGGATATGAAATTGTTAACAGTGAGAGAAACTACATGCCAGTGTCGAACATATACCTGAAGGGGATGTAAGATTGCTAAATAAGCACCTGCACACATGAAAACCAAATACCCGACATGAAAAATATCTGATGATAAAGAATATATAACAACTATTTGATAAAACTGAAAGTGAGCATGGGTACCTCAATGTGACGTGAGAAAAAGGCTCCTCTGGGGCCAAGTGCAGATGATAAACTGGGCAATGTGACTGTGTAGATGGTGGGACCAGGATCCTATGGCTGAGAATGGATCAAAAAATAGAGGCTCTGGGCTCCTGTAATAGATTGTGGAAGTTTGGATGGATGGTGGATGCACAATGCCACCTCATATGTACCTGTCAACATTGTTGAGCGGATGAGATAGTTGTGATGAGTTTTCAAGATTGTAGGAGTGTGAGGCTACCTATCTGGGAGTGGTGAGAGATAGGTTAGTGGTCCTATCATCCTGCACCTTTTGAAATTCATAGTTTTTAGGTAGGGGCTATACGAAGGAATGTACAGGGGGTTTTATGGGTAGGCAACCAAAAGTGCACGAGAAAAGGGGGAATACATGTGCATATGTGTGTGGGTATAACTCCTCTTCCCATACATAATGTGTGGTTGTGCTTGACAGAACCAGACATGTGGGCGTGAGGGTGGAACAAACAGGAACCCATGAGATGCATGCCTATATGACTAGCAGTTGCGCACTCATGCATGACTATTTGTGCATTGCAGTGATGGTAGTGAGGATATATAGATCCTTGGGTACTCAGCGAATCATTGGTGCTCAGCTGAGGGTGGTGGAGTAGGTCCTGGATGGGGACCTATTTGCATGGGGTGTGATGATGCACACCAAGATGATGGTGTAGCTGAACCAGTGTCAGAGAGACGAATATTTTGACTTTTCTTTCGGGTCCATTCTAGTGGCCTGGTTCATGGAGAGGGTGCCTTTGTTGTGACCAAGGATTCTTCTAGATCCAACAGGGCAACGAGAGCTGGGAATGATGCGATGGGCCCATGTGTTGGCTTGACATAGAAGAGGTGAGGGTGGCCACTACTTTACTGCCACAGTTGCACGAGTGTGATGCCATATGCCATAGGTTATCCTGAGATATCCATACATGGGTATGGACTACAGACATGACCCGGATATGGTGTTTCCTTCTGGGGAGGACTGGGGGTAGCGAGGTATGTGTTGCAGATTTATTTATTTTTTTGTAAATTGGATAGATATTATTTATCATATATGGATATGGATGCTAACACTATATATGGTGTTGTTTTGTAGATGTTGGTCCCCAAGGACGAGAGTCCGAGGTCGTCGGGGAGACAACTCAATGGAAGTCAGCTCGAGAGGCACCGGAAGAGACGAGGGATGGACATAAGTGACGGTGATATGATGTTGGTGCTGGACCAGCGAGAGAGCCACAAAGAGATGCCATGGTCATGTTGGAGGATCTGCGCAGATGTTTGGAGTGAGTTCTACAGGGTGTGCATGAGGGCATATGGGCCCACATCTAGGACGAGGAGATCATGGACTAGTATGTGGGGGTACCAGCAGAGTGGCGGACACTGCTTCATAGAGAAGCAATGGAGGGGATAGTGATGACTGGTCAACTTCCTCCTAAACCTGGATCCCCCCCAGCTAGTGGGGTGCCTCCAACCGACAGAGGACCTAGGGGAGGGAGCTCTGGGGGAACATTGAGTGCAGTTTTTGTATATATATGGGTTTATGGGCCCAATTTTGTATAGGGAATTGGATACCCATTTTTTGTACTCATAGGGGTGAGGGGAATCAAGAGCCTATGAGAGATTGTATATGTATATTTTTTGTAAACATTTATGACCTTTGATGATATATATATGGATATATTTTGATCATGCGTGTCTCTCTATTTTATGTTTTAAGATCTCTGTTCTATGTGTTGACAAATGTATGGTGTTGTGTATATGATGTTGTTTAATGTGATAAATTCCAATCTAATACTAGGTTATCCATGTGATCTACTACTTGATTAAGTGTTCTTGGAATATGTGTAAATGTGATGGAATAAAAGTTGCGAGATAGGATTCTAACTTGCAGGTATTTGTGAAAGAGGCAAGGATCGTGGACATGATATACATTGTTGAGCTGCAGGACAACAAGATGGGATTTTAATAGAACTCTAAGGTGATGAATGTGGTGGTGACTGGCCTCAGAAAGGATACCAATGATGACATCATACTCGGCTTGATTGTTGGTGGCCGAGCCTGAACATATTCCATTGTAGTGGAGAAGGACATGTGAAGGGGTATAGAGGGCGCAAGTGGTCAAAGAGAGATTCTGGGTCCAGCGGTTGGCATCGTCGGCGTAACCGATGTGGTAGGATGATGTATGATGCATTTGTCAATAACACTGATGATAGATTAGACATGAGGAGTGGTGGCAGTAAAGAAGACTAAAAACTCTACAAAATATGTATAAAGAGAAACCTAAGGTAGAGGGGCTACGCTTAGGCATAAAATTTCCTAAGTACAACCTGTTGACGAGTTCTTTGAGAGGGTAGACTTCTGGAGAGGCAAATATGTAGGTACCTTTAGTGAGACAGTCTTGGACGATGAAGGGTCCATGCCATAATGACTCAAATTTCCCATGGCCGAGAGTGTCGTGGGTGATATCATAGACTAACAAGAGATCACCTTCATTGAATGAGAGAAGATTGACATGGTGGTCAAATGTGGCTTTGGACCATTTTTTAGCTGCCTCATTATGTTGTAATGAAGATCAACGATCTTCATCAAGCGATTCTAAGGTTAGCAGGCACTGCTCCATTGGAGCAGTGGCGGGTAAGAGTTCAATGGAAGTGTGTAACATGGAGATTTCACACTCGATAAGGAGGGTGGATTCGATCCCATCAACGATGTGGAATGATGTAAAACTAGTGGTAGTTTTGACTATCATGCAATAAGCCCATAAACCGGAAAACAACATATCATGCTAGTTGGTATTATGTTTGTTGACGGTACGTTGTAGCAAGGTTTTGAGAACTTTGTTGACAACCTCGACCTTTCTGTTGGACTAAGGGTAGTATGGGGAGGCAAAATCATGGGTGAAGCCTAATTTTGAGGAGACTTATGAAAATATATCATTCTCAAAAATTTTCCCGTGATCAGAAACTAACTATACTGGGACTCCTAACTGGGTAATGACGTGTGTTATCACTGAAATTTCTTTCGCAAATGGTTACAAGAATCCAGAATCTCCAAACACCTATTAGTTCATTCATGGCCCAAAAAATTCATTTCCAAAGGGCACAAACTATACAACTGCTTATAAAATCAACATGCGCTTAGAATATAAGGGAAGCGCGTGCATGTGTGCCAGTCGAAAATGTAGGAAAAGCGCACATGCGCCTGATGCACAAATGTGTACGCAAAAAGCTGCACACACCTGAGAACGGTGAATTTATGATTTAGGTCGGCCTCCCACCCACTTCTGGTTCAACTCCCAAATCTATTTGACCCTCAAATCCAAACTAAATCTGAGTGGGGGGTTGGTCAAAGACCTAAAGGTTCCCTAAAGGGCCCCTTGTTCACACTAAAGACCAGTTGGATAATGCCTCAAATCTTTTCTATAAAAAGAGGCAATGGGTGCACTATGAATTCAAGAATCTATTTGTATTGTTATGCTACCTCTATTCTCCTACAAGGAACCTCTTTCCTTCTTAGAGCATGCTAACATCATTTCATTGAGCCATTTACCTCACCTCTTGAGTGAATGAGCTTTGGATTTCTTCACCATTTCCTTTTTAGTTTGCTATTTGTAAGAAGAGATCTCACATAGGGGATTCAAGAGCCCTCCCTTGGAGGAAGAGGGGACCCATAAGTCTCCCTTTCTCTTTGGTATTTTCCCACTAATACAATCTATCCATTGGTGGCATGAATATTGGTCAATTGTTTGGTTGATTTTGGTTCTAATTTCCTTATGCACATTAGTTTTGTTCCTTTAGTTGTCATTAGCTAATTTGTTTGTTTATTTCATGTGCTTGATGTGTCTAACTCTTGCACTAACTTCTGTCTTGTTCAACTGGCCCAATTGGACTTGCAAGTGTCCCTCTTTTTCTCATTCAAGTGATGAAAAGGATACAACAAATTGGCAACCATACTAGGGATAAGGTATCAATTTCCTCCCTATTTGGGTTGTTTGAGCACTTCTTTTTTTATTTATTTAACTTGCAGGGATCATAACCGATCCAAGCTTACCTACAAAAATCCAAATTCATAGCTGGAATAAGAGAATTTCATTCAAAATTTTGTTCCCGGCCACGTATCAGAACGTGCACGGGTGTTTCAGCCCATAGTTTTGTCTTCAGAGCACGTGCGCCAACAACACTGGGTTTTCTAGTGCATTCTGCGCACAGTGCACCAATAGGTCATTCTTTCTTCATGCATTGGTGCCACATGTGCCTTTGTCTACTCTGTGACCCACACATTTCTCCAGAAATCCAACATTATAAGGGTTTTTTGTGATATTTTGAGGGCCCCTAGCCTTCTAAGTATTGATTCTATTCCCTCTCCATATGAAGGGTTAGTCAAAACATAGACACTTAGGGGGTTAACAACCATATTTTTTCCTTTTTTTTTGCTTTGAGTTTCCACATAGATGGATTGTTTTTATTGTAAAAGTTAAGTTGGAATAATTAACTATCACATATATAAACACTTTCATTGGGACCATAAATCAAACTTCAATCATCGAGTATGCTCTTCTCTCGCACCATAGAGGGATCTTGAGAATCAGAAAAATGATTGAGGGAAGATTTCATCTCCCTAAAAAAAACAAAATCTTTAGGAGAGGACAAAGCCCCCCTAGGGCCCCCTCTTAGTTTATTTTCAAAACATCTTAAATTTGGAAGGGCCCATACATACCCACATGTTTCAAAGTTTGATAGTTTTTGAATCTACTTTCTTAGTTTACATCACTAGGGGAGTTTAAAGATTATTGTAACGGGCCCATACATGCCCACATGCCTGCAATCTATGATAGTCTTTTAAATCTTTCTTATTTAAATCACATTAGGGAGTTTAAAGAGTTGGTAAGGACCCACATGTCCACATGCTAGTTCTTTAGGGACTTTAGAATTCCACAAGGTTGTACCAATGGAATCTAGTAAAATAGGTAATCAAGACTTGTAAGGACCACATGAAGTCTACATGCTATAAGGTGACACCTAACTTATTAAAAATTTGGCACATTTTATCACTTTCTCACACTCAAAGTCACTACTCACTCGCATAATTTCATCTCAAATTGTGGAGGTTGAAGTAAGTTTCCTCCAAAGGGATTCCGAAACGTCCCACTTTTTCTTGAAGGTATTATCCACTCCCACTTAATTCAAATGAGATTGGTTCACACCCCCAATCTCTTAAACAACCACATCTAAATTTTTCTAAAAACTCACTAAGTTTTCCTCCACAGGAGGTGCCAAAAGAAATTTTTAGTCTAGGTAGGATCTCGAGGATAGGCATCCAAATAATTTCCCGTTATCTAGTTCTCACATCTTCAAACATTAGAAGTTGACAAATAGGTAACTTTAAAATCCTCCAAGTGAAATGTTCCTAGAACATAAGGTAGGGAGATATCCGTGAAGGGTCAAAGGCCGAGGTCCGGTTGT
This sequence comes from Picea glauca, assembly GCA_000966675.3. NCBI lineage: Eukaryota > Viridiplantae > Streptophyta > Pinopsida > Pinales > Pinaceae > Picea > Picea glauca. Next base: position 160,132 of record JZKD02S1179084.1, on the reverse strand, counting down.
TCTGTGAGTCCCCCCTTGATGCACCCACCTCTTGGAAGGGATCCAACCTGTGACCCATTTCTGAGGCCGAAAATCTAAATGCTGCACTTTGACCGAGGTACCTAGTGGCCAAATTTTAGGACATCTACCCAGGTGGCAATTGTGGGCTGTAATTGTACCTTCATCAGATTTTGTGTGGCTATTGAGAAATAGCACCAACTCTTTCAGGATATGCACCCTCTACCCATCATTATAATTGATCATTTCAACCTTCACTAGTTCCTCTTCCAGTGGATTTAGACCCCATTGTTGAGTGCTATTGGAAGGTCCAGTGCTATTTGAGAGGAAGGATGTTACGTCTTTTAGAACACGATCATTTGTTTTCTTTTTCCTCCCACACAGACAAAATCCACCTACCCACATGTATGCTTCTTTTAAATTGATTTATGTATGATGCTCTTGTGATTACATACGATTGTGAGATATATTGTGAAGGTCCAAAATTATAACAAACACTCTTGTTCATTTTTATTATTGTCATCACCATTCACACACTTCCACTTTTGCTAGTCGGAAATCATAGGAGACCCATAGAATCCCCGTTGTTCTAGACGCTTGCAGAACCTCCCTCCTCTTTTACTAGAAGTTCCTAGTCTTGCCAACTCATCGGCCCAACCCTCTCACACCCCTGTGAGTGCTACTATATTGGGATCAGCTTTTCTTGGTTCCACTTTCCAAAGTTAACCATCCACTATCTCTCCTTTACAAGGAAGCAGAGGGAAAACTTCTTCCCAAGGGGGAAGTACAACCCCACCTAACCCCCCTCAAGGGTCAAGTACAAAAACCACTCACACCATGGATGTAACTAATCCTCCACTGCCACTCCAAATGGCATACTTGGCTTCCCTCAACATACCAAATCTGAGTAAGATCACCAATGATCCTATATTGCATGACCCCACATGGCCGACAATGCCTACCAAACTACCTTCGGAAATTCCTAAGTTTGAAGAAAAGGTGGGAGAAGATCTTGCCAACCACGTCATGACCTTCCACCTATGGTGCTCTTCAAACAACATCATGGATGACTCCATCCAATTCAGGTTATTTCAATGCACACTCACAGGCCCATCAACCAAGTGGTATGTAGATGAAAAATTAGGGTCCCATGTGACTTTTGAATCATTGGCCAAAACATTTTTGACCTTCTTTCAACTACCAATTCGCCATAACAATGGTATAGAATTTCTCTCTAAGTTTAAAAAAACATCAGCCACACATATCACTGACCACATTCATGAATGGCGTCAGTGATGTGGTTTATGAAAAGAAGAAACCATCAAGCAACAATGCCTCAACTGGTTTCACAGATCACTCGTTCCCCTCCTTGCCAAAGATGTGGCTTCCACCTTCCCCCAATATGAAGAGGAAGCCATCAACAAGGCTCAATAGTATGACCTAATTTATTCACAGTCAGGATACATATACACAATACTACCTGACACCCCGATACCCGTACCATTCGGTCAGGACAAACCTGGGATGTCTCACTCAGTGGATGGATTGATTGTACCACAACACACCACAACCCGTACATCCAACCACCATCTATGTACGGTACACCCAAACATCCATCGGTGTATGAAGGACCCCCTTATTACCCTCCTCTCCCTTATCATCCGCCATACCCAGCTGTTCCCCCCCCCACCCATGAGTGGACCCACGCTGACATCCATGATGTGCCCGATGACTCAACCAAATTCTGGTACCCCCTCTACCTCAGCTTACACCCTGAGCACTAGTGAAAGCACTACACCTTCCTATGTACCCTACAGATCATCGCCAAAAAATAATCTGTATTTCCCATTTCCTGGCCCTCCACAACCCATGGCTCTTCCACAAGGACAACCACACGTTGGGGTTAACTTTGTTTATCCCTCTCCCATTCAACAATTTCAAAATTTTGAACAACTAAATATGGAAAATCTGGCTGATCCGTTGAATAATTCCAAAAATAAAGGAAAAAACCAAAACTATAATAATCCAAGACCAGGGGGAAACAACCCCCAACAAAACCAACCTACTGGGGGCAACCAGAATTAGGGGAACCAGAACCCCCAAGGGGGAAATAACAACAAACACCAAGGGAGTAACAACAACAACCTCTGGACGAACTTCCCTTGTGCCCTTTGCGGTGAGCATGGTCATTATACTCACCATTTCCCCCAAATTCCCTATTTTGAACAGATGAAATATTCCATGACTGTGCCTCATCCTCTAGTGCTTCCTTCCCCTCAGCAGGCTCCCCAATAGTATTTGCAACAACCACCCCTGGCGGTGTTACAAAACCCTATTCCACATCAAGGTGTGATGAATACCCAATAGGAAATGCACCCTTCCCCACCACAAATGGGACAGTATCAAAATCCTCAGAATCCAGTGGATCGCACTATCCTCCTCATGAGCGAAGAATAAATTCTTCTATAGACGCGTAGTCATCAATACAACGCACCCTTTGAATCTACCCCCACCACTTCAGAGATAGCTCCAATTACAATCAGACAACCTTTGATAATTCTACAACCTAACACTGAAACACCCATTCATGTTCCTTGCATCCCATTACGACAGAATGTCAACAAACCTCAGGCTAGGGCGACACACAATTATAGTTTGGTCAATGACTTGGCACAATCTCCTGCAGCCATGTCAGTCTTGGAGGTCCTCAAAACCTTCCCCACTCAACTAAAATCATTGTTTTCTGCCTTGGGGGCAGTTGACCCTACTGATACTAGACTCATCACATTTGATCTAGATTGTGGAGAACCCTATCTCCCCGCTTTGGTATCTTTCCAGATACTAGTCAAAATTCAGAACATCATAGTTCATCGATGCATCATTGATGAAGGTGCATCCACATGCATCATGTACAAAACCATATGGCAGAAACTTGGATCCCTCATGATAATACCATCTGCCATCACTTTGAGAGCTTATGATGGATGACCATCCTCTTCTCAAGGGCTCTTTCAAAATGTTCCCATTGAACTTGGGGGAAAAACCATTCCAATTGACATGAGGTTATCGATGCCTCTCTTGATTACAACATCTTGTTTGGACGTAGTTACATGTACGCTATGAAGGCTATGGCCTCTTCTGTGTTTCTATCAATGATGTTCCCCCATGATAGGAAGATCATCACCATCGACCAAGTTTCACATTATGAGCTCAACCCTTCCTCCAACATCGATAACATCCTACCTCTTGTCCACACTAATTCTGATGCCTACCCACTCATCGAGATGGGCCCCGACATTTTCAAATACCCATCCTTTCTAGAGACATACCATGGAGAACCTCCTCTCATACAACCCTCAGCACAAGTGTGTGTCATATCTTCCGATGGAACGGAAACTAGAGATACCATTCCTCCCACTGAGGCTTCTTCTCCCCTTGACATCCCACTAGTTGTAGACATCCCACCATAGGAACCCCAGAACCCCTTGAGAGCCCCACGACACCACTTACCCTTGATTTCACCCTCCCCCAGGGTCAAATGTTGGTTTGGGAGACAATCCCCCAATCCATTACCCAAATCCCCTTCTTCTACCCCCCACCAAGAGTATAAGCCTTCCAGGTAGCTACAATGCTTACCCTCCCTAACATGGTGCTTTCCATTTTGGTATGGTATCTAGATCCCCCCGCGATGGTCTCTCAACCATCCCTGCCTCCCCAAACAAAATGAATCCTGATGCAGATTCCAGTACTCACTCCCACCACACCACCCTCACCCCCACTTTCTAGCACCACCGCTACAACTGGAGCCATATGAAAGAAGAAAGAGCCCACCGCTCCACTCTCCCCCCCCCCTGAGTTCAGCCTCCTTGTGCACTATGCGATAAATAAGGACACCCCACAAACAAATGTCCCTCTCTCCCTGAGTTACGCAATCTGATCCAACTCCCTCGAGCGACCACATCGCCCATCGCTTCACCAAGCACACCTAGTACTACCACCATGTCCCCTACTATAGGTAGCAAAGGGATGTGAACTAGATTCATGTGTGCCATCTGTTTAGAGTATGGCCATTACACCCACCATTTCCCCACGCTACCTTAGTTTCGACAGACGCTAATGACAATATGTGTTGGAACGGGGGTAGACCCAGGGTTCAACGCTTCAACAACGCACCAACAAAACCCTAACTACCGGCCCTTTTGGCAACACTTGCGAAGCAGATGAAGTCTCACCCAAGGTAGAGGCAAGGGTGGTTGCAAGACTCAGGTTTTTGCAACCTTAGCTGGGACACAGATCTATGATTCAAACTCTTGGAAAGCACTTTAGCATAGATTATTCATCAGTATTTAACCCTCAAGGCACTTCGTAGATGGCACAGAGCACCACAACATTCACTTAGATCTAGGTTAAGTTATCACTTAGCAACAACAAAATAGGTTTAGCACTCAACACTTTCATATATGTTAGATCTACACCCATACATCTATGAAGCACAAAGCATAGTGGATCTATCTAAGTATATCATAGCAAAGCACAAAGCATAATCATATCAAGAATAACACATGGAAAGAGACCAACACATTAGATTGAAGCACCGAGCACACCACACAGAGTTACCATGGTTCACCCCCACAATGGGGATACGTCCACAAAGTCTTCTTCATCTTTATTAGCTTTGGTCAATCAGGTTACAACACAAAGCTCAAACTTGTACTCCGCATAGGACAGTAGATCTACGTGCACCTCTCTATATCCTCCTTCCCCGAGTAGATATAGCACATAGCCTTATTATAATTTGTGCACTCAACACTTACAACACTTGCACTCAGCTCTGCAAATCATTCACACAATATGCACAAAGCCTTACTATCACTTAGCTTATCTTCTCCCCTTCTTACATTGCCAAGATAATTATTTATACTCTACAAAATAGGCCTAAACATGGGTAAACCCATGGGCCGACATCCCATACCCATTACATTATCCCCAAAAAACCCAAAAAGGACCCAAGAAAGGGGTCTAGCTTCCACAATATTCGCTTCGTATTGTGCTCCATCTTTGACAAGCTGTCGAAGTCCAAAAATGGTCAAATATGACCAAGTGTTCCTCAAAACTCAACAGGCCCCCAACACTCACCTGTGACTCATCCTGAGTCACTCTGGTCTAATTAATTCTGCTTCGAATGCCTCGATCTTGGCTCGATCTACTTTGACCTGCTGCAATGTGACAACCTCTTTCTCAGTGAACTCCTGGATCACTACGTCGTTTATTGGTCCTTCCAGGCATTGTTCTGCGGTGATGACAACCTGTTCAAGCTCGGTTCCTTGGATTTCAATTTCAGTGAACAATTGGCATGCCTTTTCTTGGATTGGTTGAAGTCATCGGGAGGCTTCCATCACTTTACTTTGTAGCATGTGTACCTGTTGTTGGGCGGTGCATTGTTCTGCAAACCTCTTCATTCTTTCGACTGGGGTCAAGGCCTTCAGCTGCACTTGTAGCGTATCTGCATGCTACTTTGCTTCTTGGAGCTGTGCCTCCAATGCCTGCAACTGTGGATTCTCTGTGAGGTTCTCATAAGTCTGGGCGCTTCTAGTGGTCAGCTACTTGCATTCCAAGGCAAAGTTTTTAAATTGGCCAACTGTGCTATGAGCAGTTGTCTCCCTTAGATCCCTTATTTATTGAGGAGTCTCAGGCATGGTATGAAGTTCCATATCTGCGACGCACTGCTGAAGTTGTTGGATTACTTCTTCAAGTTGTGCCACCTGTTGTGGGACACGTTCTTCAATCTTTACTTCTATGACCATCACAGAGCGAAGTGCTTTGTGAACCCTTTCCTGTACTTCAAGTTGCTCTGCTAGCAACTGGTCCTTGCTCTGCTGTAACTGTGCTTTTTCCTCATCCCACTTCGCTTGTAGGGAAATATTTTCCCATTCTTCCTTACTTTGTTTTTCTACAAGTGTGCTCTATACTTGTGTCAAAGCTTGGGTGGCTTGCGCTGTGTCTTCTTAAGCTTGTTGAAGGTGAGCTTCGACTTTCTCGGTGAGCTGGTGTAATTGGGTGGGGTCATCACCTATTCCTATTGCTTCAATTATCAAGGGAGCAGTAGAACCTACTTGGCTGGACTGGAGTTCCTGCTGCACTTCTTGAAGTTCACTCTTGATTCGGCTGAATAACTCCTCCTTCTTCTCTTCTTGCTTTTATGCAATCTCTAGTGAAGCATCATTCAGCGCAGCGATTAAGAAGTCGAAGTCATCCGGTGTGAGGGTAGTCTTAAACATATTCTGAGTGGCCTTAGTTTTATTTTGGGATTAGGACTTTGGGGGGGTAATCTTCCTTTTCTTAGTGGGATCCTCCTCCTCTCTAGGTGGAGTAACCTCACCTTTGTTTTTCTCAACCTCTGTGCCACCTAGTTCTTCACCATCACCTCCCTGCAAAGGTGAGATCGAAGTAGTCTTCATGGATGTGCTATGGATATCTTGAGATTCATCATCCTTCTTAGTCTTACTGGGTCCAGGTGTATCTGGCATAGTTTCAGGGCTTTCCACGTCAGACATTTCTATGGGGTCTGCTGCAATAAGGAGTTTCACTGACCATTCCTTGGTAATCTGCTCCAATTCTTCTTTTGTCAACTTGTCGTATGGCTGGAGCTGATGTTTTTGCTCATTGGTGCGTGCTGTGATATAGGTGAAGTGGCGGTGTGCGCTGAATTTTATTGAAGGTCTAAACCTATGAAGTGTGTTTGGGGTGAGGCGTGGTGTGGAATGGATTGCATTCTTCAATTGGTTGTAATAAGCGTTGACGATGGCATTGGACTTCCACTGCTTGTTCATGTTGCTGGAGTACCACAGCATACAGAAATTCACAGCCAGTGGTTCAAAGGGTTCGATATCTGGAAAAGTGGCACCTTCTGGTAGCTTCCAGGTGATGAAAGCGATTAGTATGAGAAACCAACTAAACTGGAACTCGTACCCTTTGTCTTGCACTTCTCTGCAATCAAGCTCTAGCTAGTTTACAAGGTACTGCACCCAGTTCATCTGTAGTCCCTTGGTGCACTTCCCTGCGAGGTCGACTACGAATCCAGTCACTTGTGTTGGTCTGTTCTTGCAAACTAGCTTGCCCGCGATTAGCTCACAGGCAAGGTAAACTGCGCCACTCTGGATAGAGGCTACCTTGTAGCCTCATGTGCCTTCTTGAACATCGCCATAAGTTTGTTTTATCCTTTGCGCTAGTGCTCGGTCTGATGTCTTTCTAGGGTAAAATTCCTATGGGTCAGGGCCTTGCATACTAAGACCTGTGATCCGATTGATCAAGGTCGGATCTGTTATCCCCGATATCTAGGGATAACTAGGAGATCATGTCT
>JZKD02S1179084.1:95511-142065 GCA_000966675.3 Picea glauca | reverse complement strand
GAAGTGTGGATTGCATGAAGTTCTGGGTCCATGACTACGAGACAATCTTAGAATTCTTGCCTTTGGTCCTGGTTAAGTACTTATGTGGGGCTAACATGTTGTAAACCTTATGATATCCAAGGTTAAAATCACTAAATTTCAGTCCTGAGAGCTTATCCTGGTCAACAAGAACTGTGCACACCCCTTTTAGAAGGTACGCGATGATCAAAGTGTACTCAAAGTCGTGAGGTACAGTGTCATGGTTGATGGCACCGCTTATAGGTGGTAAGTAAGTAGGTAGAATGCATGGGATAAGTTTGGCATTTGCGATGTCATCCCTGTTCTTGGTCCATTTATCATCGGTCGGCTAGGATGGAATGGCACAAGTAGTGGAAGGGGAGGCCTGGGGTCCTCTCGTTGATGATGCTTGGAATCCTATAGATAATCCTCACTCCGACATGACTCTCTCATTCATTAAGTCAATAAAAAATTCTTCAACTACTTTCTCAGCAGTGTTGAGCTCGTTCGACATACAAGCTTGGGTCAGCTAGCTCGGGTGTAAAATGAATTCGGAGATTACAGTGAACAATATGGGAACAAGGAAATGATCACAAGGTGAAGTAATCTCAGGTTTCAGGCTCAAATTCTCACTTAGCAAAAAGTATTCTCAGTGCGTGGTGTGACGGAATAAGTAGGGAAACTTAGCAATGGTCTGCTTGCAACAGGTATGAGGCTGCATTAACTGATGTTCTGCCCGTTACGACACAGTTGAATGGTGTAGTGGCGAGCCATAAATTATTTCCAACCCATTCGGAGTGGAAGTCGAACGGTTATATTGGCTTCCAATGGTTATATTACTTTGTCTCTGCGAAGTGGCATATGTCGTTGTTATGATATCCTGGTGAAGCTCCAATTCTACAAAGTGTCTTGCTGCGAGGTACCCTTTGGGATATTCTGTAATTTTTCAATCGTAGCCTTCTTCTTACTTAGCTTTATAGCCTTCTTTCCAATGCGCTTCGTCTCAATGATTCTCTTCCCATTTTGATTCTTATTTTCCTCGGACATAGTCACTTCATGCTGGTGAGATTCTCTCCTAGGGTTTAGGTATATCACTTCTTCTTTGTTTGGGGTAGAAATTTCAGCCTTTTGTGTAGCTTTACCCTCAACATCTAGGCTTCTAGTGTTAGATGGCTTCGAGCGGTTCTCTTGTTCTTTTATCAACTGTGCAATCCTTTTAGTCATGAAATCTTTTAACTCTTGTTTATGTTGTTCTAAAACCTCTTCTTCTTCCTTCTTTCTGGCTTGATCTCTTTCAATCCAAGTTTTTCCTTAGTAAATGGGGTGTTGTCCTCAATGAATTTGATAATCTAAAAATCTTCTTTTGTCGAAGTTCCATTGACTGTCATAGGTACCTGAGCGAGTTTTCCACATAACATCATCAATTTTCCTCTTAATAGTCCTATTCCTCCCAACGAAGGAATCATGGCAGGCTTCCCTATAGCTTCCCAAGTTCTTTCCGGCATAATGTTCACTTGTGTTTCTTCATCAAGAATACAGTCAATGTCAAAGTCCCGTATTCTTGCTTCGACTTGCTCCTTTTCTTTGAAGATATCTGGTAATCAGACATCTTTATGTTCCTTGAGGGTTTCTTTCATCTGTATTAATACTTTATCTGATTCTTGTTGGGTTTTTTCCTTTTCTGGATCTGCCTTATGGTCTTCTTGATTCAGATTTATCCTTTCAATCTTAGTGATCATTCTAAGGCAATCCAATACTTCATGATCCCTAGCTTTGCAACATAGACAACTAGGTCTTCTACCAGGGCATTCCTTAGCTAGATGGCCTAGTTTTCTGCAAATGTAACATAGGATTAATCCTCGCTTTCTTTTGAATGATCCCCAACCTCTTCTATACTACACACTAGAATCGTGATAGCTAAATTGTAGAAAGTTCTTTCTAGGATCCTGCATCCAATTGTTAGTTGACGCAGACCCCTTGCCCTCAGGCTGAGATCCACGCAGGATCGTCAATAAAACCACGCCAAGGGTTAATCAAACCCTTTATTTAAGCCACAAAATATTTCAGGCTTCACGAGTTGGAGGTTCTTGACGCAATGTCACAACTTTTACAATCACCGAAATCTGAAACGTCAACGAAGGTTGACTCCTCCAACGCGAAGAGCACATGCCACCTTTTACCCACTTGTTTTGGATTTCGGGACTTTGGGCGAAAAACCAACAGTCGTTCCTCTTCCCTTATGATTCCCTGAACTCCAAAATTTCAGAATGCCGAAATGGACTCAACGTCCCATGGAATGCGAGATCGATGGCCTTTCGAGATTTTCGTCGAAGCTTGACCCCTCTTTTGACTCCGCCGCACGTGTCCTCTGACTGATACTTGGGGCACACCTTTTGGCGTTTCTCTCTTCACGATTTTGGGAGTTATGTTGACCATGCAACTCCACTTATTAATTCCCAAAACCCCGAAACTTGATTGGTGCCCAATGGCTATTGTCCTTCAACCTTTTCGAGAAATTTTCCTTTCCCTCTTCGGGATTTCGCGAACCGGGAGTTTGAAACTTTCGATTCCAAAGTCACTGCCTTCTTTACTTCCCGAACCCCGAAAAGCCGAAATGCTAAAATTCCATTCCAAGGAAACTTCGCGTTTCACGACTTTGGGATTTTCAATGCAAAGGGCCCCGACTCCTTGTCATCGAAATTTCCAGAATGCCGAACCCCAAAATACTAAAATGTCGAAATTTCACACCTGAAAATCCTTTTCGCGATGCAGGAATTAGAGTGACCAAGGATTTTGGCATGCACTCCAAACTTATGAATCCTGAATCCTTGAAATGATCTGTCGGCTCAAACTGACCAAAATCAACAGTTCACATTGACTCTTGATGTCAGGGTGGCAGATTCATCCAACTCCTAACCACCTTACAACTCCTCTGGATCCTACAGTCCTCATGGTTTCACGAGTTCTCCACGGAGAATTCTGATCACCAGATGCACTCCTCAGTGACTTCTATCCAAACGAATCGGTGTTCTCCCTCTTGAAATTGACTTCTATGAGACAATTTCGATCTCTGTCTCCCTTTGAACACTTCAAAGGTGTTATCCTTCCTGAGCTTTCACTTGTAAACTCAAGCTTCCCAAAAGGATCCCTGCTCGCACTCCTTATGGAAAATCTTCAAATAAACTCTGGTTATTTGAGTCTCTGACCCTGTGCACTCTTTGCAACAATGGTCCTTCAACCTTCCCCTTAGTTGATAATTTCTAAGGATCCAACCAGCCTGCACACACCTTACATGACTCTGTGCTTCACCTGCACTTCAACTGGGATGAGAACAACGGTATCTCTCCTGAGCTTTCTGAGATAAAACTTTAACCCTCGTCAATGCACACCTTGCAGATGTTCACTGCACTCCTTGCAGGAATTATTAGGGAGAGAAACAATTGAAACTCATTCTTCTCCTCTCTCAGACTTCATACACTCAACATGAAATCCTACGCATAACACAACATTGAAACAAATGCATAACAGAGAAACAAATCAACTGTGAACATACCATTCAACAAATGTAAACAGTAAGCATCATAACACCATGAAAGTTGAGTCAAAGCTTTATATATTAACTCAAGTGCTCCTGTATATGGGTTCTTCTCTACAGCTCTTTGCTACATCTCTATAGATTATGAATTCTGAATGAACATCCAAAATTTTCAATAATAGAAGGGTGAGGGTGTCTATATCCGTTTTCCCTCCTATACTTCTAAACTGTCTAATCTATTAAATTAAATCTACCTACTCGCATTCAGTATGCATAAATGCTTCTACATTCAACAGATGAGAGCAATGCTCAGGATCTGTTTACAACATCTAGATATAAATGTAAGTACGCTTCCCTTAGCTATTACATTAATGTCCATTCATTAATCTCAAAACACTTCAAAATGTGCACTGGTGCGTTTCTAACTGTCTCCCACTTTTACGTTTCTTGGTTGGATTCTTACAATGCTCCTACATCATTAGTCCATAGATTCTTTCTATGCATAGGTATAACATATCTATCATTATACTTATCAGATCTATTCATATCAAACTTTCTTTCATCTATTGCTGCCCTAGTTTTTAAGCTAGGACATAATCTATCAAACATACCTAGATCCATGCTCTAGAAACAAAAAATTTCACTTATCTTACTCCTATAGAGCACAAAGCTTCCATATCTAATAAATTTTGACTATTCTTACCTTGATTAGAGAAAAAAGATTACATATATTACCTCTTTTCTGTAGATCTGACCTCTTTCTTTCAGAAATTTCCACTTTTACTTTTCTTAGAGCACAGAGCGTTCAAATCTCACTTCTTTTCTTCGGATATGATCTTCATTTCTTCAGATCTAACCTTATTCCTTTCACAAAGCTTCACAGGTTGAGTAAAAAGTTGTGCACTAGGGTAATAGACCTATGCACAGAGATTTATTTTGCACAAAGTTTCTTCTTCCTCAGTTTCTAGCAATCATAGTTTCAGGTCCCGACAACTGAACCATTTGTTGGCGCAGGGGCAGACCCAAATTTCAATGCTTCAACAATGCACCAACAGAACCCTAACTACCAGCCCTTTTGGCAACACCTGCGAAGCAGATGAAGTCTCACCTGAGGTAGAGGCAAGGGTCGTTGCAAGAATCAGGTGTCTGTAACCTTAGCTGGGACATAGATATGTGATTCTAACTCTTGGAAAGAACTTTAGCATAGATCATTCATCAGTGTTAAACCCTCAAGGCACTCCACAGATGGCACAACGCACCGCAACATTCACTTAGATCTAGATTAAGTTAGCACTTAACAACAAAAAAATAGGTTAGCACTCAACAATTTCATATATGTCAGATCTACACCCATACATATAAGAAGCACAAAGAAAAGTGGATCTATATAAGCATATCATAGAAAAGCACAAAGCATAACCATATCAAGCACAAAACATGGAAAGAGACCAACACATTAGATCGAAGCACCGAGCACACCACACAGAGTTACCGTGGTTCACCCCCAGCCTAGGGCTACGTCCACAAAGTCTTCTTCTTCTTTATTAGCTTTGGTCAATCGAGTTACACCACAAAGCTCAAACTTGTACTCCGCATAGGATAGGAGATCTGCGTGCACCTCACCAGATCCTCCTTCTCTGAGTAGATCTAGCACAGAGCCTTCTTACAATCCGTGCACTCAACACTTATAGCACTTGCACTGAGCTCTGCAAATCGTTCACACAATATGCACAAAGCCTTACTAGCACTTAGTTTATCTTATCCCCTTCTTACATTTCCTAGCTACTTATTTATACTTTACAGAATAGGCCTAAACATGGGTAAACCCATGCAACAACATCCCATAACCATTACATTATCCCCAAAAAACCCAAAAAGGACCCAAGAAAGGGGTCTAGATTCCACGATCTCCGCTTCATGTTGTGCTCCATATTTGACAAGTTGTCGATGTCCAAAAACGGTCAAATATGACCAAGTGTTCCTCAAAAATTGGTCAAGGGCCAATAGTACACCAATGCTTTCAGCAAGAACCCCCTCCATCTGCATCATCAAGTACCCATGTCACTGGCATCCATTATGTCACGACCTCAGTCAACGAACGGATGAGATTCCCTTTCTCTCTTAGTGAATCACTTGATCATTTCATGTATCAATGTCCTACGATCATTGAATATAGGTGTGATCAAATGGCCCTCATTCAAAATCCCCCAACCACCCCACTTCCCGTGGTACCAGTGATTACCCCTAATCCATCCCAGATGTTGTTCATATTATCTCTCTTGAGCCTGAGACACTTCCCCCTCCTCCATGGTTCATGGATAGCCTATATGAGGATTTTCCCCCAAATCCCCCCAATTCCCTGGTTCATTTCCCCACATAAATCTTACACCCGACCACAATTTTTAACCCACAGTATCTCGACATTTGGTTCATGTCGAGTGAACCGTCGCAACCTACTTGCATGCCCCCTCTATGTCTTTACCACCTGAAGACAATCACAAGGTGACAATCACCAACATTACTTCCCCGGACCGCCTTTATTCTCTCATTTTTCACTGCGACGAAGATATCCTAGAAGAACTAACTACCCCCGATTTCCCATGAAATGCACTTCATCACAGAGCACTTTGTCTCTCACATGAATCCTTCAACCGTCCTAGCCACGACTCCATATACGCAATTGAAACCAAGGATTTCATTCCATCCGAGCATATAGACTGGTTCAACAACCCTATCCCTACCCCCGATGCTTTTGAAAAAGGTAACATGGCCAACATTTCCCCTACTGTCAAAATTAATATTTCCATCAAACCTAGAATCGTAGAAGAAATCACCATTGGCGCCACATGCTCCCCCAAAGAACATTCATCTTACAAAGCTCTATTCCAGGAATATTGGGACATTTTTTCCTGGTACTATACAGAGAAGCCTGGCCTTGATCCTTCTATTGTCAAACACTGTATAGACACATGGCCTGATATTACACATGTATGTCAAAAGCAATGGCCATTGCACCTATCCAAAGCAGCAACCATCAAAGATGAAATTGACAAACTACGCGTTGTCAGGTTCATATACCCCATCGCATACATCGTCCAACATTGCCTCACTAAATGTGCATACATCCTAGCCTCTCTAGAAGGCTACCATCTCAAATAACCCATCAACGGGTTGTACTTAAAGAAATTTTATGCATGAGCATAGTCATTCTACCCTAGTCTTTTTCCTTTTTGTACACATTTGTATCATTTTTAGTCTTCATTTTCCCCTCATGCCTTATGTCTGATCTACCATTTGTGTTATTGAAAAATGAATCCTCCATCAGCCTACCACATCGATTATGCTGACGGAGCTAGCTGCTGGACTTAGAACCTTGCTTCGGCCGCTTGGGCCCTCTCTACCCCCTCACATGAACTTCTCCACTCCAACGACATATGTTTGGGCTCAACAACCAACAACCAAGAAGAATAAACATCCATCATTGGCCTCCTTGTAGAGGCCATTCATCGCCATATACACCACCTTAGCGTCTTATTAGATTCCCAGCTTGTCATCCTGCAGCTCAATAACGTGTACCGTGTATGTGATCCTTGCCTCTTCCGCAAATACCTACAAGTTAGACTCTTATCTTGACATTTTTATTCAATTACATTTACACATATTCCATGACAATTTAATCAAATAGCAGATAATATGGCTAACCTAGTGTTAGATTGGCATTTATCACATCAAGACACCATTACACATACATAAATCATCAAAATTCTATCACAACATATAGATTAGACATCATAAAAAAGAATCACAAAACATCATCCCATGTGAACATCACAAAGATCCCAAAAATATATATCCATATATATATATATATATCGATCAATGTGCCATCAACGTTTACAAAAATAGTACAACATGTACATCGCCCGTAGGCAGGTGAACCCCATCATCCCTATAGGTACAAAATAAGTGTCACACTACCCTATACAACATAGGCTCACAAGATTATATAAATACAAAAACCACATACATCAAGCACTCATGGTATCGCTAGAGCACCACCACCATGTCCTCTGTCAGGAGGAGGTGCCCCACCAGCTGGGGGTCCTCTTGGTCCAGGTGGCAGTCACCTAGTCATTGCTGCTGCCACCACTGCTGCTCTGTGGATTAGGGTCCACAACTTTGCCGATCCTCCCACACACCGCTCCAAGACTCCCTTATCCTAGATCTAAGTCCACATGCCATCAGACACTCCTTGTAGTACCACCTTCAACCAACGACAAAATTCCTCAAGAACCTCATCAGCCTCTCCTTGAGGCGCATTCGATGACCTTGCACTAGGGTCATAGAACCTGCGCCTCCTACCATCTCTAGCATCATCGAATGGCCTCACACTAGCCTCATCCCTCCAATGCCTCTCTCCATGTGGCAGTCTCATAGGTCCCTGACGATTCGACGCTCTAATCATCTCCACCTCTCGACTTCATGGCCCCACATCTCCACATACTGAAAACAATGATAGAATCAACATCCATCCATACATACAACATATTCTATACTATCAAAATCATCAGAAACATAAAAAACATCAACATACCTCTATGGTCCCACACCTCTCTAGGAGGTAACACCATATCTGGGTCCTGTCGGAAGTCCACCCCGCTATACGGGAACTGGAGTATGATCTAAGGCATCTGACACCACACACATGCTAGCTCGGCTGTAAAGTAATTCCCCCCCTCTCCACCCCCATTTCATACCAAAATCGATGCCCACTGCATCAATCATGGCTCCCATGCAGCCGTTGCCTCCAAAAGAAATCTAGGGTGCAACATGGGAACTCTCTCCAAGAACCATGCCACCAAGATCAACCGAAAGTCAAGCTCATCCAAGTTAGAGGCCCGACACCAGTTCAGATTCCCCATCATCTTGGTGTGAAGCATCAATCCCAAAGAAAAATGCTCTCCACCCAATGCCCTCTGCATGATCCTCAACTGACCACCACTGATCTGCTAAGTAGCTAAGAATTCATAGATCCTCACAATCATCACGATGACGTAACGATGCACCAATGCATTCATCACCCTAATCCATACAACGGATCTTGACATAAAATCCTCCCCCGAACAATACGTCTAGGCCAAATATTCCAAGTGTGCCTCCCCTGGAAACTAGGGATCAACAAGTAAAAATCTCCCCCGAAAAGGGAGCCCGGTTAGAAAGTAGACATCCTCCATCACAGAGAAAGTCAACTGCTCCCCCCGCATAATGAAACACTATCGATCAATAATCCACATCAAAATCAAGAACACCAACATGTACTTTTGTGCTCGTAGCAGTGAGGAATCAAATAACTTTAGCAACCCACATGATGATAAATATCTCCGAACACCTAGCTCGACATCCCTCACCACCTCCCTGCGGCATGCCCAATATCTCTTTCTCTAGTGGACTGGCATCCTGAACTACACACCTGCATTAACACAAACAACACTTGATCAACCATCACCCTTCATGAAACAAAAAAACTTCAAAAAAGACAATTTTTTTCACCCCCCTAGCTTTGCCTCATATGCGTGGATGTCACCCCCATAGGCATGCACATATGCACACCTGTTCTTCACACAGTTGTGCATAAATACACACCTGTCACACACACAGACATGCATTCATGCACACCTGTTCACTCCAAATCTATGCACAAGTGCATAGCTGTCAGAGAAACAACTGCACACAAATGCATCTCTCTTCTTCGAACAGGCGCACATCCAATGTGCACCTGTTTCCCTTACTTATTTGCCCCCATGCATGACTGTCCTCTATATAGCTGCGCACTCAAGCATGGGAATCCTTTGATCATCCAAGCACTGGGGGGGGGCGCACCCTCACAAAACCCCACCCTATGGCCATCTGTACGACCCTACCCAAAATAGAAATCCTAATTACTATGCAGGAGGATATGACCACTAACTTGGAACTCGCTAATCCTAGATCGACTGGCTTGATATCCTAGAATCTACAAATATCCTCTAAAACCTCTTGTCCACTCACTATGGTAGCAGGTACAAATGAGGTGGAAATGTGGGCCCTACAACTATATATAGTCCCTTTTTCCAAACTTCCATGCTCAATTACAGTATCTCAGAACATCCATTTTTCGATCCGTTTTTAGCCACGGGATTAGGATCCATCCACCTACACAGTCACCTTTCCCTGGGTCACCAACCATCCTCAGCCCCGGGGGAGATTTTTTCCACAACACGCCCAGGTACGCATCCTCATGTTCAAAATTATCAGATAACTGTTATATGTTCTTTCTCTTCAGATATTGTTCACATCGGTTATTCATTTTTTACATGTGCAGGTACTTGGTCCTCATGCATCAACGCAACCCCTTCAGGTATATGGTCGACACTGGCATGTAATTATTCCCTTTGAATATCAATTGCATCTCCCAGTCACATCCTATGACATTTACCTCTAGGATCCTCACATTTGGCTCTGTAGTACTATCACCTCCACTGCATTTCAATACTGTCAACCGATAACACTCTCTCGTACATGAGTTTTCCCAATTGTAGTCCCCTTTGGCACTTTCACACTCATGCTACTTTCAACCCCTAGCAATAGGAGTACCGATAGTCTTACGCATTTATGAGAATCAACCACATACTCCTTCTACTCATTTTGCTAGATTTCCCAAATGAAATCCTAGGTTATCTCCTCACGCTTCAAGTTTGACTGCGCCTTCACAGTATCATTAACCCTCCATTTCATCCACAATCAGTTTTCTCATCTGCAGATTTCCCTCCATTCATTTACCTCATATAGAAACCTACCTATGGGGCCCCCACCCTCCACTGGTTTTCCATGCAACTTGCACCATCACAGGCCAAGCCATATTGCACTGGGAAACCCATTTATGTATCTCCACACGTATCCCAAATTATTCTTTATTCATTTGGTAATTGTACAAAGCCTTTGTTTCCTGCATTTACATATCTTTTGTTGACGCCTTTAGTGACCTTCTTTCCCAGCAAAGAAAACCCTGTCACCCTTGGTTGGGGAATTCATTTACCTTCTACTCTTGTTGACATTGTCCATAAACCCCAAGTATCCCACAGTCTATGTACCTCTGATCTATGAGTTTGTCCACTTTGTCATGCCTCTGGCACACTTTAACCCACGTCTAGTCATCCCCCTGACGCTAGCTTCAGTTTCACGGTTGCTTCCACTCATACTTCACATATATCCCCAACCAAGGGAAGTCTTGAGTCTCATCACTTCTTGAATTCGTCCATGTTCCTCATCAGTTCCTGATCTCATCCAGTGGATTTCATGAATCCCTTTTCTTCTTGGAGTCACGTCTCCCTTTCTGTCGATGTCAACACAATTTCCATAAGGGAGACAGTATCTTGAAACTCATTACCTTTAAAAATAGGAGTCTTAGATAGCATGGAGAGAACCATCATTGCTCTTTGTTTTTGTTTACCCCCATGAAATTCGACTTCAACACAATGTCATGTTATGGTGGGTCTTACTTTGTGACTATTGTAGTTGTGTTATACTAGTCGAAGACCTCTGAAAATTTGTTGGGCCATCAATGCCTGGACGTCACCAACACTTTTTACCAGTGTCATTGCCTCTTTTCAGAGTATTTTCACCATCATAATTGTCATCTGCCATTATTGAACCGCCCAGGAGGGAGATCTAGTTATCTACATCAACATACAACTTCAGTTACTATCTTACACATTTGAATTACATGACACGAGCATGGGGCATGCCCACCTCATTTGTATATAGTTTTTATTTTTCCACACCTCGAGAATGGTTTGGGTCCCACAGGTTCCCCTCTCCCTTGAATGTTTCACTCTTGCAACTCCTATTGACACTTTCTCTTACAATGGTACTCTTAGTAGAATAAACATTGATGTATTTTGGCTATATGTATGATCCTAACCTCACACATCATGGGGCATATGTTATCACTGAAATTTCGTCCTCAAATGGTTACAGAAATCCAACATCTCCAAACATCTATTAGGTCATTCATGGCCCAAAAAATGAATTTTCAAAGGGCACAAACTATACGATTAGTTATAAAATCAACATGCACTCAGAATATAATGGAAGCACGTGAACATGCACCAATTGAAATGAAGGAAAAGCACACATGCGCCCGATGCGCGACTGTGTACACAAAAAGCCACGCATACCTGAGAATGGCTCATTTATGATTCTGGTTGGCCTCCCACCCACTTCTAGTTCACCTACCAAGTCGATTTGACCCTCAAATCCAAACTGAATCCGAGTGGGGGGCTGGTCAAAGACCTAAAGGTGAGCTAAAGGGCCCCTTGTTCACACTAAATACTGGTTGGATAATGCCTCAAAGATTTGCTATAAAAAGAGGCCATGGGTGCACTATGAATTCAAGAATCTATTTGTATTGTTATGCTACCTCTGTTCTCCTACAAGGAATCTCTTTCCTTCTTAGAGCATACTAGCATTATTTCATATAGCCATTTACCTTACCTCTCGATGGAATGAGCTTTGGATTTATTCACCATTTCCTTTTTAATTTGCTATTTGTAAGAAGAAATATCACATAGGGGATTCAAGAGCCCTCCCTTGGAGGATGAGGGGACCCATAAGTCTCCCTTTATATTTTGTGTTTGCCCACTAATAAAATCTATCCATTGGTGGCATGAATATTGGTCAATTGTTTGGTTGATTTTGGTTCCAATTTCCTTTTGCACTTACTTTTGTTTCTTTAGTTGTCATTAGATTAATTTTTTTTTTATTTCTTGTGCTTGATGTGTCTAACTCTTGAAATAACTTATGTCCTGTTTAGTTGACCCAAATGGACTTGCAAGTTTCCCTCTTTTTCTCATTCAAGTGATGAAAAGGATACAACAATGTGGTTGAAGAAAAAGCATGTTGCAGTGTCAACGGTGTTGTTAAATGTGGGCATGGATTTGACCCATTAGGTAAAGTAATCCATTTCATGAAAATTTACTTGTGTCCATAAATGGATGGAGGATGCAAGTCATGAAGTCTATGCCCCATTTATATAAGGGGTTGACTATGATGACGAAGTGTAGAAGAGCTGGTGGAGCTCATGCTTTGTTTCCATAAAGATGGCATTTGTCGCATTGCTTGATAGCGTGGATGCCACCATGAAACAAAGTGGGCCTGAAGTACCCTCCTTGAGCGATTTTTTGGGTGGTGGACATGCCCAAGAGGTTACCACCACAAGCGTCATTGTGGAAATAGTTTAAGACTCTGTCGGCTTCGTTGATGGTAAGACATTGTCGAAGAATGGTGTTGACCCTGCGTCGTTAGAGAATGTCTCCGATGAGGAGGTATCGGGGGGCCTTATGGTGAATGCATCGATGATCATCTTGAGAGAGATGAGACCCAAAATTATATGTATGAAGGCAGAAGAGGAGGTCGTCATACCAGGGGTCATCGGAGGGGATGAAAATGAGGTGTTCATCAGGGAAATCCTCATTGATGGGGGAAGCTTTAGCATCCAAGGGAAAATATGTAATGAGTTCAGAAAGGATGAGATATTTATTGCTTTTGGGAGTAGATAACTCTAGATCCTATTCCTGGAGGATAATGATCCATCATGAAAATTTTCCATTAATATTTTGTCGATTAAGAAAGTACGACATGTGGTTGGAATCTGTTACGACCTTGGTAGTTCGAAGTAGAATGTAATGTCACAGTTTTTGGACTACGAGGAAAACCGATAATGCGATTTTCTCATCATGATTATAATTCAAGGGTGGCCCTGAAGGGTTTTTACTAATGTAGTAAATGACATGTTCATGCCCATGATCCCCTAATTGGATGAGGACTTCTACTACTGAGACGACTGAGGATGATAAGTAGAGGATGTAATCGCGATCATAGTTTGGGGGACTAATCAAAGGGGCATTGGATAGGGTGGATTTAAAATCATCAAAAGTTGTTTGAGCATGTTTGTCCCATCGAAATGGGATATCATGACACAGTAGGTGTAGAAAACCATGTGCGCAAGTGGCGTAGTCTGGGACAAAGCGATGTAGAAAGTTGGCTTTGCCTCGCAATATCTACAGTTGGTGTAGATTCCTAAGTGGTGTAATTTCTGTGATAGCGTGGACCTTGAGGGGGTCCACATTGATTCCATGTTGGGAGAAAATGAACCCGAGGAGGCATCCGACCATGACGCAAAAGACGCAATTTAGGGGGTTCAAGCAAATATTGTATTGGTGACATCGTTGGAAAACAATGCGTAAGTCATCTAAAAGTCGGTTTCTCTTTTTGGATAAAGCAGTGAGGTCGTCAAAATAGGCAAGGATGATGCTAGAACTATCATGAAAGACGTAGGTCATGGCCCATTGAAATGTAGCACTGAAATTTTTGAGTTCAAAAGGCATGATGCGATAAGCGAAGGTACCCCATGGGGTAGTAAAAATGGTTTTGAACTGATCTGCTGGGTGGATTTGAATTTGATTATAGCCGGAGAACCCATCCATAAAGGAGAGTGCTTCATGTCCGGCACAATCATCAATGATTTGGTCAATGAAAGGGGTTAGGAAGTTGTCTTTGGGATAAGCATGGTTGAGATCCCAAAAGTCTGTGCAAATGTGAAAAGTTCCCTATTTTTTGTTAACAGGGACGGGGTTGGAGACCCATGAAGTGTACGCAACAGGGTAGATGAAACCTACAGCGCGTAACTTGTCAATTTTGGATTTGATAGCTGCAACTTTGGATGGGTGAAGGAGGCATTGATTTTGACGAATGAGGGTGATATCTGACCAAGTGTCGATTCAATGTTTGACAATAGAAGGATCTAGGCCAGGCATATCCATATATGACTAGGAAAAAAATTCCCGATAGTCCTGAAAGAGATATTTAGACGCAATGATTTCTTCAAGGGAGTGTGCAGTGCCAATGGTGATTTCTACTATGATTCCCAGTTTAATGGAAATGTCAATTTTGACGGTGGGGGAGATATTGGAAATGTTGCCTTCTTCAAAAGCATCGAGGGCAGGGATAGGGTTTTTAAACCAGTCTATATGCCCTGAAGGAATAAAATCCTTTGTTTCGATTACGCATAGGGAAGATTGACTAGGAGGGTGAAAGGCCTCGTGTGAAAGGAAAAGTGCTCCATGATGGAGCTCATTCCATGGGAAATCGGGGGTAGTGAGTTCCTCTATGATATCTTCGTCACAGTGGAAAGTATGATAATATAGGGGATCTAGGGAGGTGACAGGGGGAACTGTCAGTGGGTAAGTGTTATTGTCCTCAAGTGGCGAGGACGCAAAAGGGATACTATGTACAGGGTGTGATGGCTCACTTGACATGAACCAAATGTCACGATACTGTGGATGGTATCCTTTTTGCTCGGGGACCGATGACAAAATATAATGAATGTTTGTAATGTGAGCCTCTCTAGGGGGTAACTAAGAGGACTTTGGCCAAGACGTGTGGCTTATTGCTGCTAATGTTTGGCGAATTTGAGGTAGAGTTGGGCAATGATTCATGTAGTGTCGATATTTGAATCATATGGCACAAGCGAATTTGGTTAGTAACCCGGTTGAGGACTTTGTAATAGCAATGGATGTACTTAGTGGAGTGGCAAGCAATGTGGTTTCTTTGGGGAGATGGATAAGATTGCGCAACATGGGAAGATTAGGACATCTGTTAGTGGGGTGTCCTTCTCTTTCACAAAGTGTGCAAGGAGGTTGATATTGGGGAGGAAGTGGAGCTATGGGCTCATTATTCTTTTGTATGCCCCCAATGGTGGTTGAGTCATCACTAGTTGGGGGTGGGAGTTGTGTGGCAGGAGCATATACTGGGATCTACATCGGTAATCCCTCTGCCCAAGGAGGGAGACATGGTGTAGGAACCATAGCGGGTGGATGGAGATACCATGTAGGGGTTGCAAGAACCATGTTTGGAAGGGTGAGAGTAGCATCTACCTGCAATGATTTGAATCCAGGTGGGGGTAGAAAAATGGAATTTGGGTAATGTCTTGGGGGACTGTCTCCCAAACTGGGATTTTCCCTTGGAGGGGGGGGGAATCTGGGATAAGTGGTGTCGTAAGGTTCTCTGGTAATTCCTAAGGTAATAATGCTTTGACTCATGGAATTTTGATTTGGGGAGGGGCCTTTATGAGAGGAGTATTGTGTCTGATATATGTTCCATTAGAATATACTACACACACTTGTGCTGATGGGTGTAGTAGAGGTGGTGTTCCGTGATATGCCCTCAACAAGGATGGCTCCTTGAATATTCCAGGGCCCATATCGATGACCGAAAAAGAATCTGAGCTAGTGAATACAAGGGGGAGGATGTTATCAATGTTGTAAGAATGATTAGGCTTGTAATGTGTAAGTTGGTCGATGGTGATGATTTTCCCCTTATGGGGGAACATCATCATATGAAACAAAGAAGAAGCTATCGTTTTCATAACATACATGTAGCTATGTCTGAACAAGATATTGTAATCAAGTGGGGTGTCGATAACTTCAATGTTGATGAGGATGTTTTTTCCCCCAAGTTCTACAGGGACATTTTGGAAGAGCCCTTCGGGGGATGATGGGCGACCATTGTAAGCTCTTAGGGTGATGGCAGATGGTACTAGCTCAGGTGAGCCAAGTTTTTTCCATACTACTTTGGACATGATGCATGTGGATGCACCTTCATTGATGATGCATTGATGAACAATGATGTTCCAGATCTTAACTTGTATCTGGAAAGCTACCAGGGCGGGGAGGCGTCGTTCTCCGCTATTGAGATCAAAGGTGATAAATCAGGTATCAACTTGGTTAACTTCCCCCAAGGCAGAAATAAAGGATTTCCACTGAGATGGACAAGTTTGTAGGACCTCCAATACAAACATGGTTGCATGAGACTATGCTAGGTCTTTGAACATACTGCCATTATGGGTTTCCCTAGCATGAGGGTTATGTACATTCCGTCGTAATGACATATGGGGTATATGAGGGTTTGGTTCAGTGTTAGGGCATGGAATCGTCAATGGTTGTCTAGATGTAGATGGATCCTCTTTTGAGGTAGTTTGGGTAGAGTTAGGGGGAACACCGTATTGATGACCACATGTTTGCAGAAGCATCTCTTCTTTGTTGGTAAGGAGGTTGTTGTGATTGACCAAATTTCCAGGTTGATTGGGACCCGGGTTTTGATACTGGCCCATTTGTGGTGGGGAAGTGATTATATCATGTTGGGTATTCATCAAACCTTGGTGTGGAATAGGGTTTTTCAAAAAAACTGGAGGTCATGGTTGAAAATAATGGTGTGGGGCTTGCTAAGGGGCATGCGACGCTGGAGGGCATTGTGTATTCATGGATTATTTCATCCATTTGAAGTCAGAAATTTGGGGTAAATGGTGTGTATAATTCCCATAACCATCATATAGAGTGCAAGGGAAGTTATTTCTGAGGTTATTGTTCTTCCATTGTCATGGCTAGTTGTTTTTGCTGCCCCCTCAGGGGTTTTGGTTGCCTTGATTCTGGTTTCCTCCGTCAAGATGATTTTGTTGGGGGTTATTTCCTCCTTGTCCCAGGTTGTTATTGTTTCAATTTTTCCCTTTATTCTTGGAATTATTTGGTTGATGGGCCGGATTGGTCGTATTCAATTATTAAAATTATGAACTTTTTGAATGGGAGAGGGTTGAACAAAGTTAACTATGGAATGTGGTTGGAATGGTGGATGAGAAACTGGCTTGCGGCGACTAGGAAATGGAAAATATAGATTGTTTTGTCGAGATGATCCATATGGAATATAGGAAGTTGAAGTACGTCCACTAATGTTTTCATTATATGCAAGGGCGGAGGGTGAACTTGTACTTGGTTGAGATACCAGATGCATCATGGGTACTGGTGGGGGTCCACTCAATGGTGGAGGGGTAGAAAAATGATATGACTATTGGTGAGTGGAAGGAGGGTAATAAGACATCCCTCCATATGGTTACAGATATTGACGTGCACAATAAATGGGTGATGGGTGGTCATAAGGGTTGAGATGGGTCATAGAACCAATCAACCCATCCTCAGTGTGGGACATCCTAGGTTTGTCCTGAACCAATGGTGTGTGTCTAGGTGCATCAGGCAATACTATATACAAGTAACTTGATTTAGCATAGATGAGGTCAAACAGTTGGGCCTTGCTGATGGATTCCTCTTCTGACTTAGGAAAAGTGGAAGCYACATCCTTGGAAATAGCATATATAAGGGATTTGAGAAACCAATCGAGACATTGTTCTTTGGTGGTTTCTGCTTTACACAAACTACGTCGCTGACGCCATTCGTGGATGTGGTCAACTATATGGATAGTCATGGTTTGTTTTAACTCAGAGAGAAGTTCTAGGCCAATATCATGAAAAACAGGTAGTTGGAAAAAGGACAAAAAGGCCTTGGCCAATGATTCAAAGGTCACATGGGACCCTGATTTTTTGTCCACATACCATTTGGTTGATGAACCAGTGAGATTTCTTTGAAATAACCTTAATTGGATGGAATCATCCATGATTATGTTTGATGAGCACCATAAGTGAAAGTTTATACCATGGTTGGTGGGATTTTCTCCCGGTTCTCCTTCAAACTTCAGAATATCTGAAGGAAGTTTGGTAGGCATATTGGGCCATGTGGGGTCATGTAAAATGGGATCATTCATGAGTTTGGTCAAATCAAGAATGTTGAGGGATGCTAAGTATGGCATAGGGATATTTGGCAGAGGGTTATTTCTAGCCATTGTGTGAGTAGGTAATGGAACTGACACTTGAGAGGGATTTGGTGGGGTTGTACTTCTCCCTTGAGAAGAAGTTTGACCCTTGCCTCCTTCTGAAGGAGAAATAATATATGGATGACCTTGGGTATTTGACCCAGGAAAAGTGGAACCAAGTAAAGTTGATCCCAAAATAGTAGCACTCACGGGGTGTGAGATGGTTGAGCCAGTGAGTTGGAAAGACTAGGGAGTCCTCCTAGAATAGGAGGGAGGTTCTGCAAATGTCTAGAATGATGAGGATTATGTGGTTCCCCTATGGTTTCCGAATAGCAAAGTGAATGTGTAAAAATGGTGACAAGAGAGAAATAAATGAACAAGAGCTTTGTATATTTTTTACCTTCACAAAATAGTATAATTCACAATTGCATGTAATCAAATGAACATCATACATAAATAAATTTTAAATAAAAAAGCATGTGGATAGGTGGATTTTGTCTGTGTTAGGGAACAAATAAAAAAATTGCTCATGTCCTAAAAGACCTATCATCCTTCCCCTCAATTCATCACTGGGCCTTCCAATAACACTCAATAGTGGGGTATAAAGCCATCGAAAGAGGAACTAGTGAAGGTTGAAGAAATCAATTATAATGAGGGGTAGATGGTGCATATCCCGAAAGAGCTAGAGATATTTCGCAATAGCCACAAAAAATATGATCAAGGCGCGATTGCAGCCCACAATATCCACCTAGGTCGATATCATAAGTTTGACCACTAAATACCTCGGTCAAAGTGTGACATTTAGATTTTCGGCCTCAAAAATGAGTCATGGGTTGGATTCCCTCACAAGAGTTGGGTGACTCAGGGAGGGATGCACAGAACAACCAGACCTCGACCTTCAACCCTTCACGAGTATCTCCCTGCCTTATGGTGTAGGAAAAATTGACTTGGATGATTTGAAATATCCCTATTCTCAACTTCTATTATTTCAAAATGTCAGAACCTGATAACGGGGGGTTATTTGGATGCCTACCCCCAAGATCCTACCTAGAATAAAAATTTTCTTTTGGCACCTCCTGTGAAGGAAAATTTAGGGCGTTTTTAGAATTTTTTTAGATGTGGTGGGCTGAGAGATTGGGTTCATGGAACAACCTCGTTTGAATTAATTTCCAAAGAAGTAGTCAAATCTTTCAAAATTCCTTTGGAGAAAGCCTACTTCGGCCTCCACTATTCTAATAGAAATTATGTGTGTGAAGAGTGACTTTGTGTGCAATAAAGTGAAAAGTGAAAAAATATTTTAATAAGTTAAGTGTGAGATTGCAACATGTGGACTTCTTGTGGTCCTTACAAATATTCTTACCTAGCTTACTATGTGTCTTTGGTACAGTCTTGTAGAATATTTAAATCCATAAATAACTAGAAATGAAGACATATGGGTCCTTTACAAATCCTTTAAACTCCCTAAAATGTTGTCTATACTAAGAAATCTTTGAAACTATCCTATAATTATATACATGTGGGAATGTATGGGCCCATTACTTTGATCTTTAAACTTCCCTATATTGTGATCTAAACTAAGAAAGATTTTTAGAAACTATCCTAAGATTGCAAACATGTGGGCATGTATGGGCCCTTACAAATCTTTTTAAGATGATTTCCAAAAACTAAGAGGAACCTTTTGATGGGTCCTAAATCCATTAAACTCAACAGCAGGAACCAAACTTGCCACTGAGGCCCAATTAGACTCTACAACATTTAATAGTGGAATGGTTCTCTAGATCTTGTGATCCGGCCAATTAATCAATGGGCTTTATGTTTTATTGTAAAGGTGTCTCCTTCAGTTTGGAATTTATCTTTTTGTATTTCCTCTTGGGTGGGACCGATATAATATTGAAGCTGACATAAACCAACTTGACGAAAAAACGGAAAAAGGTTTTAACTACTAGAGAAGAGGTTGATCTTGGGATAACCTGCTACTCAAGCATGCAAATGACGATTCTATACCACAGTCCTAGTACTAATACGTTAAACATGTGAGCATCCAATTACTGTATGAGATATTTAATTATTAGAAAGAAAACACACATGCGATAAATAATGGCAAGTAAAATAATTCACCTACTCCAATCATCTATCACACAACAACACAATGATTCATCTTCATCATTAAAGAAAAGAACTAGAAAAACATTGCATTAGATAACTTAACAATAGATTCAATAGCTCTTACTTGTTACAACATCCATTCATGAGACAAGATAGGAAATAGTTCTTATCTATGCCCAATCACACATACATTTTATGAAAATATAACTTGTCTCTGGTCCAGAAGGACTTCTCAATTACAGGTAGCTCCAAAATAATTCTTAACAAACCAGAAAAGGAGAGTTTCTTGCAAAAACCATCAAACCTTGAATAATCAGTCGATGCTCTTATTTATAACATAAAATTAACTAAAAATAATGGCTAAAGTGTAGTTAGGAAAAAAACAACTCGCCACGTGGCATTCTATCCTAACAGTTTTCTAACAATCATCTTGAGATATGACTTTGAAAGGGTGACTTTTCTCATACTCCAACCAACTGATGAACAACTCTTCACAGGTGTTAGTGTATGGGACCTATGATGTTCCATTGGGGCTATGTAAATTTCTCTGATTTCTACTGCATGTGCCTGATACTTCACCAGACTGGTACTTAACTACTGTAGTATAGCCCGAGCTATGATTGGGTATTCCATAAATTGTTTCACCTATCCTGGCACTGTGTCAGTCACCTTTGCTAGTCTTTCGACCCATGAAGAATCTTGCTTGGTGTGCGATTCGACTATGATGCGCAAGTCAATGAAGTCCTTGGGCATGCCAAACTCAGGGAGTCTAATATCTTTCATCACCTGATTAATCTTTGTCCAGTGTTTCTCACACTCAAACCACTTCTCTTGAATTTCTCAATGGGGTTCCCGAGACAATTTTTCCCAATACTCGGATGACTTCTTTATGTGATCGAAACTGCTTTCGTTCAACAACCGAATTCCATGTTCTTCTTTATCTCGACCCTCTTAGACTGCACCAATGTAGTTGACTCTTTCCATCACTTGTTGCCACTTTTCGTACCACCGCTCCATATCCTTGGATGTTGCGAGTGCCATAAGGGTGTCCTCCTATAGTTCAATGATTCGCGTGGTGAATAAATGCCGCTCGTCTATGAATTTTCTATAGGCCTCCTAGAATTCTCTCCTTAGGTACATTGTGACCTATGTGGTGTCGTGATAGTACTTATCCAAGTGGCACAAATATTCAAATTCCTCTAGGGCGGTGACCAAATTCTTGTCATCCCTTCTTGCTTTGTCTAGGGTGGTGTCTGAGATCGCTCTCCCCACGTCGATAAGTTTAGATGTTCTGGAATTTTGTGTGTTTATCAAATATTCCTCTATAGTGATGAGGATGGAGTGATCCAAAGTCATCCTCCTTTTCTTGGTGGTCCACTGGATGATAGCCTTCCTTCTCCTGTCATAAGATATGGCATGTATATCGGCTACTTCATCCATCGGTTCGGGAATCTACTGATCCCCCCATGTGAGTTTATTCCCTAGACTTCCGATGGTGTACACTGGCTCAAGATCAATTTCTAGAGCTTCCTCATTATGCTCTGAGGGAGAAACTTCTGTTTGTCGCTCATTGAGCGTATGAGTATCGATAGAAATAGAGGTGTTGGGGATAGACTCGATATGTACTTGTTCATCAGCTATTGAAACGATGACTTCCTGCTGTGAGATTCTTTCTTCTGGGCCTCCTGACTTCAGCTCATCTCTAGGACTATCTGCTTGGGTGGCCGACGCATCGGACAACTTAGTGTATGGCACACTTTCAACTTCCTTTTCTTTCTATGGGACATCCTAGGTTTGGAAGTCAAGGATAGGAGAAGATGTTTTTTTAGGTCCTTTTTCTTCTTCAACATGCACAGGGTTCCCGAGAGATACCTCTGGGCTCTCATCATCATCATAGATTTTAATTATCTCATGGAGGGGGTCTGGTGCACTTGTCTCTATTGATACCCTGAATTCCTCCAGTTGTGTTGAAATACCTATCAGCGACCTGACTAGAGGCGTTGTGGTTTAAGGGTCATCTGACCCATTGATGTTATCAAAGTTTATTAATTCAGGTTCACTTGGTCCCGCTGAGATTTTTTCTGGGCTATCGGTCGGAAGCCTTGGCATCCTGATGAGGTCTAGGTTATCTTGCATATGATTCATCATCTGCTAATCTTGTTCATACATGAGTAACCCTCTCTCCTATGCATATTGAGCCTCAGGGAAAACTCCTATCTTGTGTCGGTGTTACCTGGGAAATCTCTACTATTTTGACTGCTTCCTGGGGAGATTCTGCTGTCTTAGATGCTATTATTTCTTCTCTAGCCCGGAGGGCTCCTTGAGTCGATTGTTACAAGGTTGTTTCTTGTTCATCTAGGCTCATGGATTCAAATCTAGTTGTCCTAGTATCGACCATCCTTTCCACAACTTCATCCCAATCCTGCGCGTTTTCTGTGAAAATCTCGTCTTCAAACCTGTCATGGGCGTAAGGCCAGCAGGACGATACTTGCGATGCGTGTTTTGGGACTAGACCCTTTGGGTCATTCTTGAGAAAATGAACAGTCTAGAATCAAAACTCTAACTGGATTAACCCTTCTTTCTTGGCTTGAGCGGTGTCTTTTACCATGCTAAAACCTATATGAAATCCATAAGGTATGAATGACCTCTTCTTATCTTTTACTAGAGTAGCATTGTAACCTTGCAGGATGGTCTGGTAGAAGATTACCCCCACTACTAATCGATCAAGGACATACATCGGTAGCAGGTGTGGTGCTCTGGTGTCTCTGAAAACCCTAATGTAGGTATCGTATTCATCCAGATACCAGTGACCAACCCTTGATATCATCTTTTTGGTCGCGACTATCAGTCTTGGACACTCTTTCTTGAAAAGAATAAAATGAATGCGTGCGATAAATTGATCATAGATGAGAGAGTAGGATTTATTATACCTTTTCTCCAATAAGATGTCGAAATACACATGGATTGGGAGTTCTAAAGTGTGCCAGCTCAAATTCATTCTGGCAAAGGCATTTCTGGCACAGATGACGTCCAATAAATAAGAAGCCATGTGGAAGGATGGAGTCTCTCCTTCATTTGGCATCTGAGATCGTTGAATGAAAATGCTCAACTTCTTGGAAATGATGGCACCCCAGTTAAAAACTCTCCTAGAAATGGCTACCGTGTAAGCTAAATGCATCCATGCCTCTAAAAACCTGGAACAATATTTCTCCCCATATGATCGACAGATGAGGACCATTAGATAGATGTACAAATCTCTTAAGTTGGCTGTTGGGTAGCAGCCAAAGGTCCTATTGGTGAAATTTTTATCCTCTCTCCACTATGAATCCATCACCCAGCTGGTGTCATGTTTCTCATAGAATCCTACAACAAAATCAATGTTCAACTGCTCCTTCGGGTCTCTGAGCTTGTAGTAATTATGTACCTCCATTGGGACAAAAAACCTTGACACACTCACCATTGTTGTCATTAATCAAACATATTTTTGTTTCAGTGTGGTCGATAAGCCACTTCAGGAGTTCGATGTAGGGAAATACTGGAGTTTTTCTCGCTACCATGTGCAGGTATGACCTTTGGATATTCCGGAAAACTTCATCATCGAGTTTCCTCATATCGGGGTCGCTGTGCGGGGTATATTCAGGGAATTATTTCCGCTTGATGTTATGGAAAATTTCTCCCAGTGCAAGAGTATTTCCTTAGTCCCTATGCTAGCCTATGTGTACCTAAAGGACAGAGGCTGAATGAAAACCCCCTTGGTGGTTGTCTTGATGACGAGCACTAGATTTGGAGTAAATTCCTATTGCCTTGCGATCATTGGGGAAGAGCCTTCTTTTGCATCTGGTTCATTTAGCTTTGGCACTCTCGGAGATTTCTTGGTGGTTTTTTTTCTTGAAGGCATTTTTCCTGCCATCGAAATTAACATTTTAGGGCATGCGGAAAACATAAAACCGGATAAAAAAAATGAATGAAGTGAAGCATAAAAAATTCATAGACTGGTACATACCTATAATTCTTACGAAACCTATTGTTTAATACTCACTGAACCTTAGAAACTTCTTTTGGATTTCTCTTCTCTCTCTTCTAGACGCTATGAACTTCCTTTTGCATGATGACCCTATTCATGCATGACTCGAAAGAATTTAAATGGGGAAAGAAAATATCGTGTCGTATCAACCTTTTAAATCAGGTTATGAGTGGAAATTGAATGAGATCTACCACTGAATCCCTACAATTCAAATCATCTTGGGTTGGTGGCGGAGGTGCGGAGGGTAGTGTGCTCTATCAATAATTTCAAATGTCCGATTTGATCCATGCATGAATTAATAACTAATGCGATATTTGGAATTAATTAGTTCTTTAAATGCTTTGTATCCATTGTATCTTAGCGCTAAAATATCCCATCACATTTCTTTCTTATTTGAAAAATCATGAATCGATGGTATGTGGTGAATTTTCTCATTGGTATCCTCCTAAGAATAACTCCCCACGCCAATTTATTTCGTCGTACGATGCTGACATGGAAAAACTAATTCGCGGTGCGACTTGGGTCTTAGGAACCAATAATGACTAAGGGGACAACTATATCATATGTTTAACCACCCTGGAAACAACATGTGGTAGATGAGGATAGGTGGTTTGATCATGTATCTCAGTCAGATTCGGGGGTTTCAACAAGAAGCATGTGTTAAAATAAACCTGGGATTGCTGATGCCGAAAGGTATCCAGGCTCAGCGCCGAGGGATCGACTTATCACATTCTCTATGGGATGGATTTCTAAAACTCGCCAATGTCGAAAGGTATCGAAGATCGACCATTGGAAAATCCTTTAGTTCTTCGTTAATGCTTACTCCTTTAGCTCTTTTCCGATGTCGAAAAGATCGGTCATCAGTGATATCCTTGTGTGATGCATGTCGCAAAAGAAAACTTACTTTTGCTGACATCGATGTGGATTGACACTCGATGACTGTGGTTTTCTCGAGTGATTTTATTTCATATTTAATTCTTCCCGATGTCGAATATTTGATCGCATCGGGGAAAAGTTATGGCTATTGATTCTTTGATTAAATGTTAGTCTTTTATGTTATGGGTTTTCACATGTTCAAGCAAACTTTGAGAGACTTAAATGAGAAATAAAAATATAATCAAAGGCAACATTTTTCACAACGAAGACAATTCAGATAGCACAAAAGATTGAGTGGTACCCAAAAAGTAGGATTTGGCATAGGCTTTTTTAGGCTATGTTGAGTGCTCAACAAATGACGACTTACTGGGCGAATGCAGAATCTTTGTTCCTCCTTTGTGCTCGGCTGATACAAAAGCTGGTGGAGAAATTATTGGTTTTAAATCAGAGCTTCTATTCTTCTTTCATTTGATGTTCTTTGGTTGTTTCTTCTGGGTATTCCTGTGGGGATTTTAACCTTTATTCAACCTTCATTTCCTATAACCTTGACTCATGCCCTCTTTTACAAAATTCTAGTAAAGTATTCACTAGAATGGAGCCTTTATTTACCTTTACTCATTTGCTATGATGTTGCTTCATTGCCAGCGAGCGTCCATAACCCCAACAGAGTCACCCCAACATAACAGACCTTGCTCCACTACCAGTGAGCATCCATAGCCCTGGCGGAGATATCTACATACCCTCTCCTACTGTCCACTCATTTGGTAAAGTCAATTTTATTTCGGCAGAATGCCTTGAGGGAGTGTGAGAGGATGACGTTTGTTATTTTGCAAGATGAGATGGTTAAGGTGAAACTTACTAGCTCTTTCTTTGAGGTGCATGTAGTCCTTTTATATCTTACCGGCTTTCCCTTAATGTCTCACCAAGCCACTGAGAAGATCCTTCTAACATTTCTCCAAAGTTGTTCATCTGTGCAGGTTAGATAGAGAGACCCTCGAAACAACTGCAGGTTCTTCGACGCTTCTTGTGTTGTATGTGAGCGATGAGTTAGGAATAGAGTTCTCTATGTCGCATGATTTGAGGTCAACCATTTTCTTTCTAAACACAACTTTTGAATGCACAAAAGTCCAAATAATAGAATAAAACAAAAAAAAATAAAAAAATAAAAAGCACTTCGAAATCAACATAGCTGAAACAAAAAATCATGAAAACAAACACACCGAAAATTATTATTATTTTTTTTAATGGAAATATTTCTTTAGGTCTTGGCCGTTTACTGGGAGGGCATCAGGTTCACCCCTCAGATTCTGTAGCCGATAAGTGCATGCCCCAATCTTCTCAACCACCTGAAAAGGTTCGAGCCATATATTCTGAAACTTATAATGTTTTCCTTTAGGCTCGTTTGCTCTGTCCCATTTTAGGAATAAGTATCCTACTTCAAAGTTCTTCTCTTTAGCCTTATGCTTGTCAAACCATATTTTAACTATATGCTGGTGGGCTATGAAAATCGACTTGGATTTTTTCCTTTCTTCTTCTAGCATGAGCAAAGTGTCGATTCTTTGTTGTATAACCGATGAAGGCTCCCCTCTAGAATCTTGGGCAAGTTGAAGAGATGGAAGATAAATCCCGTTCGGGAGAATAACTTCCTGTCTGTATACCAAAAAGTATGAGGAATTTCCTATATCTTATTTGGGTGTGACCCTATCGGCCCATAAAGGGTTATGAAGTAGATTAAGCCAATTTCTCTAGTTTTTCGCAACCATTTTATTCAATATTCTCACCAGGTTCTAATTAGTTGATTTTGTCACCCCGTTTCCCTGTGGATAATAATTTGCAGAGTACCTAATTATGATTCATTTCTCTAGAGAAAAATCCGTCAATAAGGTGGATGAAAAGTAAGCTGCATTATAAAAAACAAGAACAGATGGGACACCGAACCTTGTGATTAGTTGTTGTTCTATGAATTGGATTACCACCTTCTCATTTACATGAGTCAGAGGGATGGCCTCTACCCATTTCATGAAATAATTGGTGGCAGTAAGTATGTACTTATGTTGTTTTGAAGAACTTGGTGTAATTTCCCCTATGATATCTAACCCCCATTTCTCAAAAGGCCTAGAAACAATTACTGGTTGGAGTGGGACCGCTGCTCTCTTTTCTCTCTCGATGCTTATTTGACAAACTTTACAGTTTCTAGCATATGTGTGAGAATCTTTGAACAAAGTGGACCAATAATAACCAACTCTCAATATATTATGAGCAGTAGTGTCTCCTGCGAAATGTCCACCTGCAGGGCCATCATCGATTTCCTTCAGGACTTTATCTGCATCTCCACGTTCAAGGCATATCAAAAGTACCCCATCATAATTAACCCAGAAAAGTACATAATTTATGAGGCGATATTGTGCAAAATTTAACTTGAGGGATCTCCTTTTGTTGGGGTTTAGGTCTTCTGGGAAAGTCCCATGATGTAGGAGATAAGTCGGTTTCTCACACCAAGACTCTTGTCCTAGGGAAAGATATGAAGCTTCACCACACCACAATGCCATTTCATTTTCCCATTCGGGATCTTCATTTACTTGGTCTTGAGCTTCAGCTGCTAGTTTGCATAAACCTTGTCCTTTGACCAGCTTGGAAAGTTTTATGTCCAGATCAAATTCCTAAACTACCACCATCTAGTTTCCTCTTCTTTCCCCCATCTCATGTTAAGTATATAGGGATCAGACAACGGGGTGAGGTACGATTAGTTTGGTATGGTTCTTAAGGATGTAAGATCTAAAATGTTTTACTGCTTTGTAGATTGCATAAGAATGTTTATCTATAGTAGGATAATTCATTTCATCCCCTTGGAGGTTATTTCTCATGAATGACACCAGAGCCTTGTTGTTGTCATCATCCTTCTGAGTCAAAACTACAACTAACGATTGATCGAGGTGAAGGTATAGAGGAAAAATCCTTGTTGAAATCAAGACTTTGCAATACAGGGGCTTGGGATATAAAAGTATTGATATTGCTAAAGGATTTATTTTGTTCATCATCCCACTTAAATTCAACATCCTTACGAATCATTTTTTGTAAGGGTTTGATAGTTTCCACGAAATCAAGAGTGAACTTCATTACGAAATTGATTTTCCCGAAAAATGACTGCATAGATTTCTTGTTGTGAGGTAATGTAAGTTGAGATATAACCTTAACTCTTTATGGATCTATGTGAATGCCTACTTGAGATATAATGTGTGCTATTAACTTACCTTCCTTGATGCCGAAAATAGTTTTCTTAGGATTTAAGGATATACCGTATTTCCTACACCTTTTGAAAATCTGTGTTAATATTTGGATGTAATCTTCTCTATTCCTTGAATACAAAATCACATCATCCAAGTAAAATAATACACACTTGTTGATTAGTCCCCTAAAATCTACATCCATGGCCCTTTGGAAGGTCGCCCCTATGTTGATAAACCCAAAGGGCATGCGTTTGTAAGCAAAAGTTCCCCACTTAGTTCGAAAGGTAATTTTCAAACGATCTTCCTCTGAAACTAGAACCTGGTTGTAACCTGAGAAACCGTCCTGAAGAGAGAAAATTTCAGAGCCAGACATGGTATGCAAGAGTTTCTCCATCGGTGGGACTGGATAGTTGTCCTTCTCTGAAGCTCTATTGAGGTTCCTAAAATCTACGCATAAGCGGATTTCTCCAAAAATTTTCCTCACAGGAACCAAATTTGCTACCCACATAGAATGCCTAACCTAGAAAATGATTTTGGCATCTAGAAGTTTCTTCAACTCCTGACACATGAGAGGCTCCAGGGAAGGGTGATACTTTCATAGCTTCTGTTGGAACAATTTTACTTCAGGTTTTAACGGGATAGTGTGTTGAATGATACAGGTATCATAAGTTTTCAGATCTCAGTAGGGCCATGCAAATACATATTGATATTGTCTAAGCGATTTAAGATACGACTTCCTTTCCTCCTTAGATGTAGTCTTACTGAGGTTTATATTTTTTGGGTTTTATGAGGTTTCGATATTTATAGTTTTATGCATGGGACAAGAACTAGCGGTCTTTGCATTTTTGGGCCCCTTAAACCATTATTTCAGGTCAAAAATATTTCCTAAGTTAGCTATCCCCTTCGAGATTGTGTGAGACTTCGATTTGTCGGTTGGTTGACCTATCCAAGTATCAATTTTCGTTGATTGTTCCTGGAATAATTCGTCGTCAACAACTAAATCCTTAAAATTACCCTGGTTAGTCAGAAAGTTTATGATCTGTTCATCCCCTTCAAAGACCTTCCAATTAGAAATGTTGTTAGGCACCGATGGTTTGTAGAGTAACTCCACAGTGAACCATGAGGCTTCATAATATTCTAGAGGTGAAAACCTTGAAGCAGCTGTAGCCAGGGAATCAACACGGATATTCTTTTCTTTGGGGATCGCTGTAATATTGAAAGCTTCAAAATGATCTATTAACCTATGTACTTCTCGTTGATAGTTATTTAGGTGCGGGGAGTTGCAATGTATAGTATTCCTTACTTGTCTGACGATAATTTCAGAATCCTTGAAAACCTTTAATTCTTGGACATTTAAGTCTATGGATTTCTTTAATCCTTGTACTAGTGCTTCATACTCGACGGTGTTGTTGGTACATTCGAACTCAAGTCTACAGGATAGGAGATGACGTTTAACCTTTGGATCCATGAGGATGCACCCTAACCTTGACCCTTCTTGTGATTTAGATCCATCAAAATATATGGTCCAAATTTGTGAGCATAGGTCATCCATTTCCCCTTTCTTATCATTTTATGGATTAATTATCTTTTGTTCCGTGATTTCTAGCACAGGTTCTTGACAAAAGAGAGTTTCTTCTTTTGGTATCAAAAATTCCTCTTGAAACAACATTTCAGAATTATGAGTGAGAGGGACATCAGATGCAAGAGGGAAAAAGTTCCCAAAGTAGGAATCGTAGTAATAATTTCCTTGCA
This sequence comes from Picea glauca, assembly GCA_000966675.3. Taxonomy (NCBI): domain Eukaryota; kingdom Viridiplantae; phylum Streptophyta; class Pinopsida; order Pinales; family Pinaceae; genus Picea; species Picea glauca. The sequence continues at coordinate 111,815 of JZKD02S1179084.1, read as the reverse complement.
CGGGGAAATCTGTTGATGATGGTTGATTTGGGGTTTCTAGGTTAGTGAAAGTATGTTTCAGATACCTTTCTCTATCAATCTTGAGCATATTCTTGTGCCTTTTAATGGGAGCCAAAGGTGTGCCTAGTGTATACTAAAGTATCCATTGAATTTCTTAGACCAATCTCGGCTTAACAATAATCCATAAGCTTATAGGATGTCTACTATAATGATGCCAATTAAATGTATGAACTTAGGGTGCATGGATATTCTGATCATTACATCTTTGAGTTCTCCCATGACCTTCACCTGGGTTCTATCTAGTTGTATTTCATGTTTATCACTCTTGAGGGGAATTGCATTTAGTTTTTTACAGATAGACAAAGGCATAATGTTAGAGGATTCTCCTAAATCGACCAAACAATTATGGAGGTTCCTGTTGAAGACTTCAAATGTTAAAAGGAAAGGTGGGACAAAATTTCTCCCCTTCTTATCTTCTGAGCATGCATTTACCATTAGCTTATTCACCAGATCTGTGGGAGTTAGATTCCTTAGCTGATTGTCAGTTGTCACAGGGTTTTCTACTCATCCCAAATCTTGTAGAAGGAAGTCCTTTTGCTGAGGGATCCTACATATGTCCATAAATGATATGTTAGCCTTCAACTTATTCAAATCTTCAACTATGTTGTAATCCACTTTTGGTGATTCTTGGGTATGGATGCTTATGGGGTTCTTACAGGGAGAAAAAGGTGCTTTCGGGTGATTGGGGGTTGACCTTCCACCCAATGTTTGGGTAGTAGTAGGATATTTTTAGATAGGTGGACCCTTATTGCATGTTTGCACAAACAAGACCTCTGCGGGTGGTTCTTGAGACACAAATAAGTCATCGGATGGCATGATTAGTTCAGGGTTCCATATCAGCATGGCTGTATCTTTTGGCAGATCAATATCTTCTTGATCAACAACATTCATATCTGAACTGCTTGGTTGTTTGGTTAGGGAGACCTTGTCTAGTAACTGATTAGACATTAAATTCATGGCATGCAACCATTGAGGGCAGTCTCTTTCATAGTGGTTTTCCTAATGATAAGTACATAAAGAATCAAATGCCACAGTCCTAAGATCTATATTTAAGTTAGTTGGGGGAGGTTCAATTGCTTTGAATGGAGAGATTCTTTTAAAGAAAGGCTTATAGGGCCTTTGGCCTTGGCTTCCCTCCCCAAAACGTCTTTTCATGTCTATGATTTCATTTGATAACTTCTTAACCATGCATTGTAGGTCCTCTATGTCTCCTCTACCCTTTTCAAGAGCTTGTTCTGCCTGTTTCCACGGGGGTCTAGTGAGAAGTAATCCTCTCTAGGGACAGGTTTGAGCTTATTTATGGACTAATGAGACCTGATTCTCTTTGCATCCTTTCATTTGGAATTCAATCGTTTTGGATTCTTCAAATTTCTCCGCCAAGGTCTGTTTGGCAGCCCTCTTTACAAACATGGAAATATAAGCTAGGAGGGCATTAACATATACCTCGATTTGCAATTCCTGAGTAGGTTTAGCTTCAGTCTGGAATTTGTTCAAGATAGTTGTGAATATTTGATTGAAATCTTTAACCCTCTCTTTCGAACTCATGGAGGAAAAAAATAGTTCAACCATCAAAGATCCTGTAGTAGTTTCTTCTACAAATTTATTTATAAAATCTTTCTGAAACTTCATCTAGCTAGTTACAGATCCTACAGGTAGATTAAAATACCATGTGGAAGCTGGATTCTCAAATTTATAGGGGAATATTTTTCATGCTATGTCTTCATGCTGGACGGTCATATGTCTAATTACTAGTATGAATTTCTTGATATGATCTTTCAGCAATCCCGAGGTCTAGAGGTCGAACTTAGGAAGTAAATTCTCTAGGTGTAGGGGAAGATTATGTACTCATCCTGGAATGGCCAAATCATCTCTGGCAATCCAAGGTTGTTTGTTCTAAGGTGGGTTTCCTCCCTCTTCCTCATGGCCATTGTTTTCTTCCATATCTTCAGATTCCGATTTAAACTCCTCCTCTTCCGAAAAATCGTCTCGTTCAGAGACGCCGCTGGATGGCATTTCAAGGATCAGATTGAGAGGATGTTCAATTTTAGTGATTTCAAAATATATTAGGTCTTCTACTGCGTGAACAAAAACTTGGTCCAGGGTGTCGACCACTGGTCTGCTTATTTTTTGTCTTCGAGGAAGTATTGGAGCTAAAGACAGTGCACCAATTTGTCAGGCATAAGCTCTTGTGATTTTTCTGAATTGATTTAATTCCTCTTGAGGAAGAGTGTAAGGTATACCAGGGAACAATTTTTCTCCCTCGTGCTGGGGTGAGTTTCTCATTTCAGGAGTACTCAGTGTGTGTGGGATGTCTTGGGAATGACTAGCCATGCATGTGGGTTGTTCTGAATCTATAGGTTGTTTGAAATATTACATGAAATGTGTATTCAACCATTCATTCTCAGACCCTCTTCTAGCACCAATTCTGTTGATGGGTCTTAAATCCCTTAAACTCAATAGTAGGAACCAATCCCACCACCGAGGCCCAATTAGAATCTACAGCGTTTAATAGTTGAATGGTTCTCCAGATCTTGCATTCCGACCAATTAACTGATGGGATTTATGTTTTCTTCTAAAGGAGTCTCCTTCAGTTTGGACTTTCTCTTTTTGTATTTCCTCTTGGGTGGGATCGATATAAGATTGAATATGACATAAACCAACTTGAAGAAAAAATGGAAAAACGTTTGAATTACTAGAGAAGAGGCTGAGCTTGGGATAACTTGCTACTCAAGCATGCAGATGGCGATTCTATACCATAGGCCTAGTACTAATATGTTAACCTTGTGAGCATCCAATTACTTTATGAGATATTTAATTATTAGAAAAAAAACACACATGCGATAAATAATGGCAAGTAAAATAATTCACCTACTCTGATCATCTATCACACAACAACATAATGAATCATCTTCATCATTAAAGAAAAGAACTGAAAAAACATTGCATCATATAACTTAACAATAGATTCAATAGCTCTTACCTGTTACATCATCCATTCATGAGACAATATAGGAAATAGTTCTTCTTTATGCCTAATCACACATGCATTTGATGAAAATATAACTTGTCTCTAGTCCAGAAGGACTTCTCAATTACGAGTAGCTCCAAAATAATTCTTAACAAACCAGAAAAGGAGAGTTTCTTGCAAAAACCATCGATCCTTGAATAATCGGTCGATGCTCTTATTTATAACATAAAATTAACTAAAAATAATAGCTAAAGTGCAATTAGTAAAAACAAAACTCTCCACATGGCGTTATATCCTAACAGTTTTCTAACAATCATCTTGAGATATCACTTTGAAAGGGTGAATTTTCTCATACTCCAACCGACTGATGAACAAATCTTCGTAGGTGTTAGCGTATGGGAACCTGTGTTGTTCCATCGGGGCCATGTAAATTTCTCTTATTTCTACTGCATGCACTCGATACTTTAGCAGACTGGTATTTAATTGTTGTAGTATAGCCCGAGCTCTGATTAGGTGTTCCATAAATTTTTGCACCTGTCCTAGCATTGTGTTGGTCACCTTTTCTAGTCTTTCGGCCCATGAAGAATCTTTCTTGGTGTGCGATTTGACCATGTTTCGCAAGTCGATGAAGTCCTAGGGCATGCCGAACTCTGGGAGTCTGATATCTTTCATCACCCGATTAATCTTTGTCCAGTGTTTCTCACACTCGACCCACTTCTCTTGAATTTCTTGGTGGGGTTCCCGAGACATTTTTTCCCAATACTTGGATGACTTCTTTATGCAATCGAGAATTCTTTCATTCAACAACTAAATGTTTTGTTCTTCTTTATCTCAACTCTTTTGGACTGCACCAATGTAGTCGACTATTTCCACTGCTTGATGTTCCTTTTCATACCACCGCTCCATATCCTTGCATGTTGCGAGTGTCATAAGGGTGTCCTCCTGTAGTTCAAAAATTCTTGCGGTGAATAAGTGCCACTCATTTGTGAATTTGATATAGGCCTCCTATAATTTTCTCCTTAGGTACACCACAGCTCATGTGGTGTCCTGATAGTACTTAGCTAAGTGGCACAAATGTTCAAGTTCCTCTAGGGCGGTGGCTAGCTGGCCAACTCCTTTTCATCCCTACTTTCTTTTTCTAGGGTGGCGTCTTCGATCGCTCTCCCCATGTCGATAGGTTCATATGTTTTGGCATTTTGTGTGTTTATCAATTATTCCTCTATAGTGATGAGGATAGAGCGATCCAAAGTGATCCTCATTTTCTTGGTGGTCCACTGGACAATAGCCTTCCTTCTCCTGACATAATCTATGGTGTGTATATCAGCTACTTCATCTGTCGGTTCATGAATATTTTGATCCCCCCATGTGAGTTTATTCCCCATACTTTTGATGGTGTACACTGGATCAATATCGAGTTATATAGCTTCCTTGTTATGCTTCGAGGGACCAACTGGTTGTTTGTTGCTCATCGGGCGTCTGAGTACCGATAGAAATAGAGGTGTCTGGGATAGAATCAATACGTACCTGTTCATCGGCTATTGAAACACCAACTTCCTGCTGCGGGGTTCTTTCTTCTGGGCCACATGACTTTAGATCATCTATAGGACTATGTTCTTGGGTGGTCAGTGTATCAGAAAACTTAGTTTCTGTCACACTTTCGACTTCCTTTTCTTTCTGCGGAACCTCCTGGGTTTGGATGTCAGGGATAGGAGAAGATGTATTTTTAGGTCCTTTTTCTTCTTTGACATGGACAGGGTTCTCGAGAGATACCTATGGGCTCTCATCATCATTATAGATTTTAATTATCTCGCGGAGGGGGTCTGATGCACTTGTCTCTACTGATACCTTGACTTCCTCTTGCTACATTGCAATACTTGTCGACGACCCAACTGGAGGCGTTGTGGTTTCGGGGTTGTCTGACCCATTGATGTTATCAAGGTCTAATAATTTAGGGCCTCTTGGTCCCGCGAGCTTTCTTCTAGGCTATTAGTCAGAAGCCTTATCATCTTGACGAGGTATGAGTTATCTCACATCTGATTCATCATCGGCTGAGCCTATTCATACATGAGTAACCTTCTCTCCTACGCGTCCTGAGTCTCAGGGGAACTCCTATCCTATATCAGGGTTACCTGGGAAATCTTTGTTGTTTCGATCGCTTCCTGGGGAGCTTCTACTGTCTCGACCACTATTATTTATTCTCTAGCCTAGAGGGTTCCTTGAGCTGATTGTTCTAAGGTTTCCACTTGTTCATCTAGGCTCATGGATTTGAATCTGGTTGTCTTAGGATCAACCATCATTTCCACAACTTCGTTGCAATCCTATGCATTTTCTGTGAAAATATCGTCTTCAAACCTGTCATGGGTGTATGGCCAGCAGGACGATACTTGTGATGTGTGTTTCGGGACTCGACCCTTTGGGTTGTGCTTATGAAAAAGGCCAGTCTGGAATTAGAACTCTAACTAGCTTAACCCTTCCTACTTGGATTCAGTGGTGTATTTTACCTATATGGAATCCATAAGGGATGAATGCCCACTTCTTATCTTTTACCAGAGTAGCATTGTAACCTTGGAGGATGGTCTGGTAGCAGATTTACTCGAGAACTAATTGATCAGGGACATACATCGGTAGCAGGTGTGGTGCTATGGTGGCTCTGAAAAACCTAATCTAGGTATCACGCTCATCCAGATACTAGTGACCAACCCTTGATATCATCTTTTTGGCCATGGTAGACAGTCATGGACACTCTTTCTTGAAAAGCATAAAATGAATGTGCACGGTAAATTGATCACAGATGAGAGAGTAGGATTTCTTGTACATGTTCTCCCATAAGATGCCAAAAATACACATGGACCGGGAGTTCTGAAGTGTGCCAGCTCAAATTCATTTCGGCAAAGGCATTTCTGGCACAGATGACATCCAATAAATAAGAAGCCATGTGGAAGGATGGAGTCTCTCCTTCTTTTGGCGTCTGAGCTCGTTGAATGAAATGCTCAACTTCTTGGAAATGATGGCGCCCTTGTTAAAACCTCTCCCAGAAATGGCTACCATGTAAGCTAGAGGCATCCATGCCTCTGAAAACCTGGAACAATATTTCTCCCCATACGATCGAAAGATGAGGGCCATTAGATAGATGTATGACTCTCTTAAGTTGTCCATTGGGTAGCAGTCGGAGGTCCGATTGGTGAACTTTTTATCCTCTCTCCACCATGAAGCCATCACCTGACTGGTGTCATGTTTCTCATAGAAGCCTACAACAAAACCGGTGTTCAGCTGCTCCTTCGGGTCTCTGAGCTTGTAGTAATTATGTACCTCCACTGGGAGAAAAACCCCGACACATTCACCATTTTTGTCATTAATCAAACATCTTTGTGTGTCAGTGTCTTCGATGAGCCACTTTAGGATTTCTATGTAGGGAAATACTAGAGTTTTTCTCGCTACCATTTGCAGGTATGACCTTCGAATATTTGGGAAAACTTCATCATTGAGTTTCCTCATATCGGGGTCATTGTGCGGGGTATATTCAGGGAATTCTTCCCTTTTGATCTTCTCAAAACATTCTCCCCAATGTGGGAGTACTTCCTTAGTCCCTATTCCATCCTTTGTGTCCCCAAAGGTCGGAGGCTGAATCAAAACCTCCTTGGTGGATGTCTTGATGATGGGAACTGGCTTTGGAGTAAATTCCAATTGTCTTGCGACTGCTGGGGAAGAGCCTTCTCCTGCATCTGGTTATTTTAGATTTGGCACACTCAGAGATTTCCTAGTGGTTGGTTTTATTGGAGGCATTTTTCCTGCCTTCGAAATTAACATTTTAGGGCATGCAGACAACATAACACCAGATAAAAAAAAATGAATGAAGTGAAGCATAAAAAATCCATAGACTGGTACATACCTATAATGCTTGCTAAACATGTTGTTTTATACTCACTGAACCTTGGAAACTTCTTCCAGATTGCTCATCTTGCTCTTCTGGATGCTCTGAACTTCCTTTTGCATGATGAACCTATTCATGCACTGCTCAAAATAATTTAAACAGGGAAAGAAAATATCGTGTCGTATCAACCTATTAACTTGGGTTATGAGTGGAAACTGAACGAGATCCATCATCGAATCCCTGAAATTCAAATCATCCTGGGTTGGCGGTGGAGGCACAGAGGGTAGTGTTCTATATCGACAATTTCAAACGATCAATTTGATCCACGCAAAAATTAATAACTAATGCGATATTTGGAATTAATTAGTTCTTTAAATGCTTTGCATCCATCATATCTTAGCACTAAAACATCCCATTGTGTCGCTTTCTTAGTGGAGATATCGGGAATAGGTGGTATGTGGTGAATTTTCTCATTAGTATCCTCTTTAGAAGAACTCTCGACGCCGATTGATTTCATCGTACGGTGATGACGTGGAAAAACTGATTCGGGGTGCGACTTGGGTCTCAGGAACCAATAACGATTCAGGGGACAACTAGATTGTATGTTTAACCATCCTGGAAAGGGCATGTAGTTTGATCATGTATCTCAGTCGGAGTCGGGGGTTTCGAAAAGAAGAGTGTGTTAAAATAAACCTGGGATTGTTGATGCCAAAAGGTATTAAGGCTTGGCACTTGGGGATAGACTTATCACGTTCTCTAATGGTTGGCTTTCTCAAACTCGTCGATGCTGAAAGGTATCGGGGATCAGCTATTGGAAAAGCCTTTAGTTCTTTGTTAACGCTTACTCCTTTAGCTCTTTTTCGATGCCAAAAATATCGGTCATCTGTGATATCCTTGTGTGATGCCTGTCGCAAACAAAAATTTACTTTCACCGACACCAATGTGGATTGATGCTCAGTGACTATGGTTTTCTGGAGTGATTTTCTTTCATCTTTAATTCTTCCTGATGCCAAATGTTTGTTTGCATTGGGGAAAAGTTCTGGCTATCGATTCTTTGATTAAATTTTATTCTTTTAAGTTATGGGTTTTTGCATGTTCAAGAAAACTTTGAGAGACTTAAATGAGAAACAAAAAGATAAGAAAAGGAAACATTTTTCACAATGAAGATGATTCAAACAGCGCAAAAGATCAAGTGGTAACTAAAAAGTAGGATTTGGCATAGGATTTTTTAGGGTGTGCTGAGTGCTAAACAAAACCCTAGGGGGGATTTTTCCTCTCCTAAATGATTTTGTTAAGGGAGATGAAATTTACTTTCAACCACCTTTCTGATTCCTGAGATCACACTAGGGCATGGGGGAAGAGCATACTTGAGGATTAAAAATAACCTATAGTCCCAAATTAAGTGATTGTGTATGAAAAGAAATAACTTCAACTTAAAATTTTTAAAAGCTAAATGAGCCATCCATGTGGAAACAAACAAAAATAGAAGAATAATGATTCCTTTTTGCCCCTATGTGATTATGTTAGATAACCTTTCTTATGAGAAAGGATTCTAATTGGAGTGTAGTTGCCTTGCAAAGTGTAGGAAAATAAAAATATAAAGGCTAGGGGCCCTCAAACCATTCATAAAACCCTTACAATTTGAAAAAAATGGAGTTACATGTGGGATACAGTTCTAATAGGTGCACAGAGGGCCCACAATACATAAAGTAATGAATCTTGTTTTGCGCACAATGCGCAGAGTGCACATATGTGGGGCTTGAAAGCCATGCACTTCCTGTCATGCGTCGGGGAAGAAATTTCCAAGTGAAATACTCCTTCCTCAGCTTTGAATTTTGACTTTGGAAGGTTGGGCTAGGCCGATTTCGGTACCTGCATGTCAAAAAAATTAAAATGAAGTGATCTCAAGACTTAAAATGAATTTTGATAGTGATCCCCAGTATGGTCACCAATCCGTTGTGTTGGTTTTTTCACTTGGGTGAGAAAAAACACAACATTTGCATGCTTAGTTAAGCTAGCTAAACAATAATTTTTTTTTCGAGTTGATTAGGATAACCAAATACACATGAAAACAAAGCAACACATTTAAAACAAACTAAGAAATAAATGTTAGAGAGGCTTCATAAACTAGAACCATGAAAAGACAAATGACCAACATATAGCTATGAATGGATCAATAGATTGATAAGCTACACACCTTAGAGAAAGGTAGGGACTTATAAGTCCCCTCTTCCTCTTTGGGAGGGCTCTTGAATTCCCTAATTGAGGTCTCTTCTCTTCATACAGTGGAAGAAATGACAAATGGTGAAGAAATACAATGCCTATTCCCTCAAGAGGTGAGTGGAATGGCCTATTGCAATGGTTCTTGAAGGCTTCAAAGAAAAAAGAAGATACTCAAAGAAGAATTCTTGCAGCATAAAAATACGTTGAAGATCTTATTTTCTTAACACACCCATGGCACATATTTATAACATCCATTCATGGAAAGATATAATTCGTTCATAGTGTGCACAAGGGGGCCTTTTAGAGAACTTATTATCCCTTGAAAAACCTCCAAGATAGTTTTTTCTCAGATATGAGTGTCAAATCATGTTGGGGGTCGGACTAGAAGTGGTTGAGGGGCTGACAAGATTCATAAATGCATTGTTCATGGAAGTGCGCAACTTTCCTTGTAGATAGTTAGGCATCTTGTGAACAATGCGGACTGAGGCCTGTGTTAGAGTGTGCATTATGCGCACTGTGCATGTGCTTCCTTTGGTGAATTTGCGCACTTTGATTTTTGACCCAATTATATGGTTTTTTTTCCTTTTGATGGATTTTGGTGTTGTAGGTGGATTAATTGCTGCAGACATGGATGTTGTTCTTCAATCATTGTGTGCAATGTTGCAGATAATTTTTCAGTGATAACAGATGCCCCCTGATGTGTGAGGTTAGGAGCATACGTATAGTCTAAATACATCAATGTTTCTTTTGCTAAGAGTACCATTGTAATGAAGAGTTAAGAGAGGAACTGCAAGAGCGATCCACCGGAGGGAGAGGGAAAACCGTGGGACCCAAACCATTCTCTAAAAAAATAAAATCTGTGTACAAACAAGGTAGGCATGCCCCATGCTCGTGTCATGAAACCAAAATGTGTAACTGTAACTAAAGAAACAAAACGTGTAACTGTAACTAAAGGAGTATGATGATGTAGATAATTGTAGTGCCCTCGGGGGGATTGATAATGACATCTAATAGTTCTGGATGAAAAACAAGCTTTTATGTGAGTAAAGGATGACTGTAAGAATTATCGATGACTCGTAGGCATTGATGGCCTAACAAATTCAAAGGTCTTTGGCTGGTATGAAATAACTGCAATAGTCACACAGTAAGACCCACCGTAACATGGGAGTTTTCTGAAGTCGAATGTTATGGGGATAAATGAAATCATAAAGAAATGATGCTTCTCTCTATGTCATTCGAGACTCCTCTTTTAAAAGGAAATGAGAGTCAAGGTACTTTCACCCTTCTAGAAACTGTGTTGATGTTGACAGAAAGGGAGGCGTGATGCCAAGAAGCAAAGGGATTCTTGAAATCCACTGAGTAATAGGTGATATTAGGTACTAATGGGTATCATGAACGAAGTCAAGACGTTGTGGGACTCAAGACTTCCCTTGGTTGGGGAATTTTGAAGGGTGATTGGCAGCAACCATAAAACTAGATCTAGTGTTAGGGGGACAACTAGATATGGGGTTAAACTATGCTAGAGGCTAACAAAGTGGGAAAACTCAGAGATCGTGGGTACATGGACTTGGGATACTCGGGGTTTGTTAATGAGGTCAATGTGAAAAAAGGGTGGATTCCCCAACCAAGGGTGAAATGGGTTTCTTTTCAAGGGAAAAGAAGGCCATCAAGGATGATGATGAAAAATCCATGTATATGATGGAAACAAAGGCTTTATACAATTACCAAAGAAATAAAGAGTCATTTGGGTTCAGTATATAGATACAAAAACGGGTGCCCCAGTGAAAGATGGTTTGGCTTATTAGGGTGCAAGTTTGTGAAAGAGAATGGGTGGAGGGTGGGGGCCCCATGGGTGGGTTTGTGTATTAGGTAAATAGATGGAGGGCGATCTATAGATGGGAAAACTGATGGTGGATGAGATGGAGGGATAATGAAACTGCAAAGAGGAAGTGAATAGAACCAAGATGATATGACCTAGGAGTCCATTTGGAAGGTTATAAATATGATGAGGAGAAGTATGGGGTTCATTCTCAAAAGTGCATAAGACTATCAGGATTCCCATCCCTAGGGGGTGGAATAAACATGAGTCTGAAGTTGTCAGGGGGAACTATGAATGGGACAACTCATGTGGGGGAGAGTTCTATTGAATGATAGTACCAAAATTTGGTAGAGGTGAAGATACTGTAGAGTCGAATGTAGGAACCCTAAAGGTAAATTTCAGAGGGTGTGACTGGCATATGCAATTTTTAACAATAGGAGAAACTACATGCTAGTGTCAAACATATAACTTAAGGGGCTGTAATCTTGCTAAACAAGTACCTGCACACATGAAAACCAAATACCCGACATGAACAATATCTAATTATAAATAATGTATAACAACTATTTGATAAAACTGAAGTGAGCATGCGTACATGAACGTGATGTGAGAAAAAGTCCCCTCTGGGGCCAAGTGTAGATGATAACCCAGGCAATGTGAATGTGTAGATGGTAAGAATAGGATCGCATGGCTAAGAACAGATAAAAAAATAGAGGCTTTGGGCTCCTGTAATAGAGTGTGGTAGTTGGGAAAAGGGGCTATATATGGATGGTGGGTCCACAATGGCACCTCATTTGTACCTGTCACCATTGCTAAGAGGATGAGATAGCTATGAGGAGTTTTCGATATTGCGGGAGCGTGAGGCTACCGATCCAAGAGTGGCGAGAGATAGGTTAGAGGTCCTATAGTCCTTCACCTTGTGAAATTCATGGTTTGTAGGTAGGGGTTGTACAAAGGGCCGTATAGGGGGTTTTATGGGTAGGGGCCCACAAGTGTGTGGGAAAATGGTAAATACACGCGCATATGTGCACGGGTATAACCTTGTTTCTCATACATAATGTGTGGTTGTGCTTGACACAACCACACATGTGGGCGCGAGGGTGGAACAAATAGTAGCACATGAGATGTGCGCATGTCTGACTGATAGTTACGCACTCATGCATGAATGTTTGTGAGACAACGATGCATTAGTGTACATTTTTACCAAGAACCCATGCGCACCTGACTAGGGGAAATCCATGCAGTTTGGGTAGACTAAGGGGTTGTAATGTTTTGATATTTTTATGCCTTTTTGATGGATGATGAGGCTGATAAAATGTTTCTTTGTGGATGCAGGTGATAAGTAAAACATATTGCATGATGTTGGTCCACTGGCGAGAGTGCGACTGGGACCTGTTATGAAAGGCTGTGAGGGAGCAGTCGGGGATGCAGAAAAAATTGGAAGCCCATGGGTTGCTCAAGTTCTTCGATTGCCCTTTGATATGATCACAAGATTTCTTGCTACAGTACCTTATTGGGATGTGGAGCACTGATCTGAGGTGCTTCATTGTGAGGGGGGAGTAGCTGACATTCTCTGCTATAGAGGATGTGTATTTCTTGACGGGACTCTTATTCCATGGGAGGGCACTAGCCTTTGATCCTCATCTTCCACGGGAGGATCGGGTGGAGACCATGGCATCTTGCCACTATACTGGGCCGAACCTCATTTCGGGTTCGTTCGTCCGTATCGAGGCCATCTATAACCTCTTGACTGAGTGCATCACAACAATGGTAGTGAGGATCTACATATCCTTGGGTACTCAACAGATCTTTGGTGGTCAGATGAGGGTGGTGGAGAAGGTCTTGGATGGTGACTTGTTTGCATGGGGTGTGATGATTCACACCAATATGATGGCATAGATGAAACGGTGTCGAAGAGCCGACTCTGGTGACTTTGCTTTTGGGTCTATTCTGGTGGCCTGGTTCTTAGAGAGGGTGCCTTTGTTGCACCTGAGGATTCTTCTAGATCTAGCAGGGAAACGAGAGCCGCGACTGATGCAGTGGGCCCATGTATTGGCCCAACATGGAGGAGGTGAGGGTGGCCACTAATTTATAGCCATGGTTGCATGAGTGTGGCTCCATATGCCACAGGTTATCCTGAGATATACATACATGGGTATGGACTACATGCATGGCACGGATATGGTGTTTCCTATTGGGGAGGACTGGGACTAGCGAGGTATGTGTTGCAATTTTATTTATGTTTTTGTGAATTGGATGGATAAAAATTATCACATATGTATATGGATGCTGAAACTATCTCTGGTGTTTTTTTTTAAATGTTGGTCCCCAAGGATGAGAGGCCGAGGTCGTCGGGGAGATGAATCGATGGGGGGCGGCTCAATAGGCACCGACAGAGCTGAGGGATGGACAAAAGCAGTGATGAGATGACGTTGGTGCTGGACAAGTGAGAGAGCCATAGGGAGATGTTGTGGTCATGCTAGAGGATCTGCATAGATGTTTCAAGAAGGTTCTACAAGGTGTGCCTGAGGGAATATGATCCCACATCCAAGAAGAGGAGGTCCTGGACCAGTGCGTGGGAGTTCCAACAAAGTCATGGAACCTGATCCGTAGAGAAGCAATGGCAGGGGCAACGATGACTGATCAACTTCCTCTTGGAGCTGGAGGGCCCCCAACTGGTGGGGCACCTCCGATTGACAAAGGACCTATGGGGGGAGCTCTGGTGGCATCTTGAGTGTTGCTTTTGTATATATATGGGTTTATGGGCCAAATTTTGTATAGGGTATTGGATACCCATTTTTTGTACTCATAGGGGTTGGGGGACTCAGGATCTTATGGGAAATTGTATATGTATATTTTTTGTAAACACTTATGACCTTTGATGATATATATATATATATATTTATCATGTGTGTCTCTCTGTTTTATGTTTTATGATGTCTGTTCAATGTGTTGACAAATGTATGGTGTTTTGTATATGATGTTGTTTAATGTGATAAATGCCAATCTAATGCTAGGTTAGCCATGTGATCTGCTACTTGATTAAGTGTTCTTGGAATATGTGTAAATGTGATGGAATCAAAGTTGAGAGATAGGAATCTAACATGTAGGTATTTGCGAAAGAGGCAAGGATCGTGGACATGATATACGTTATTGAGTTGTGGGACGATAAGTTGGGAATCTAATAGATTGCTAAGGTGACGAATGTGGTGGTGATTGGCCTTGGTGAGGACACCAATTATGGCATCTTATTCAGTTTAGTTGTTGGTGGTCAAGCCTAAACAAATGCCACTAGAGTGGAGAAAGATATGTGAGGGGGTATAGAGGGCCCAAGCAGCCAAAGCGAGATTCTGGGTCCAATGGTTGGCACTGTCGGAGTAATCGATGTGGTAGGTTGATGAATGATGCATTTGTCAATAACATTGATGATAGATCAGACATGAGGAGTGGTGGTGGTAAAAACTACTAAAAACTTTACAAATGTGTGCAAAGAGAAACCTAAGGTAGAGAGGCTATGCTTAGCCATAAAATTTCTTTAAGTACAACCCATTGACAGGTTTTTTGAGAGGGTATCCTTCTGGAGAGGCCAAGATGTAGGTGCCTTTAGTGAGGCAGTGTTGGAAAATGAAGGGTCCATGCCATGATGAATCAAATTTCCCATGGTCGAGAGTGTTGTGGGTGATATCATAGGCTAACATGAGATCACCTTCATTGAATGAGAGAAGGTTGACATGGAGGTCGAAGGTGGCTTTGGACCATTTTTTAGCTAGCTTATTGTGTTGTAATGAAGATCGACGATCTTTATCAAGCGATTCTAAGGTCAACAGGCGTTGCTTCTTTGGAGCAGTGTCGGGTAAGAGATTAATGGAAGTGCGTAATGTGGATATTTCACACTCGATAGGGAGGGTGGATTTGATCCCATGGACGAGGTGGAATGATGCAAAACCAGTGGAAGTTTTGACTATCGTGCGATAAGCCCATAAACCGAAAAACAACATATGATGCTAGTTGGTCTTATGTTTGTTGATGGTATGTTGTAGAATGGTTTTGAGGACTTTGTTGACAGCCTCGACCTGTCCATTGGAATGAGGGTATTATGGGGAGAAGAACTCATGGGTGAAGCCTAATTTTGAGGAGAGTTCTACAAATATCTTGTTCTCAAAATGTTTCTCGTGATCAAAATCTAACTATATTGGGACTTTGAACTTGGTAATGACATGGTGGAAGAAAAAACACGTTGCAATTTCAGATGTGTTGTTAAATATGGGCATGGATTCAGCCCATTTGGTAAATTAATCCACTACCATGACAATGTACTTGTGTCCATTACTGGATGGAGGATGGAAAGTCATGAATTCTATGCCCCATTTATAGAAGGGGTCGATTGTGATGAAGCGGTGTAGAAGAGTTGGTGGAGCTCATGCTTTTTTTGCATAAAGGTGGCATTTGTCACATTGCTTGACATCGTGGATGCAGCCATGAAAAAAAGTGGGCTAGAATTACCCTACTCGAATGATTTTTTGGGTGGTGGACATGCTAGAGAGGTGATCACCGCAAGCATCATTGTGGTCATTATTCAAGACTCTATCAACTTCATTGATGGTAATACATCGTCAAAGAATGGGCTCAACCCCACATAGATAGAGAATGTCTCTAATGAGGAGGTATCAGAGGGCCTGATGGCGAATGCATCGATGATTATCTTGAGAGAGTTGAGACCAAAACATTTTTGTATGAAGGTAGATGAGGATCTCATCTTACCAGGGGTCATCGGAGGGGATGAAAACAAGGTGTTCATCAGGGAAATCCTCATTGACGGGGGAAGCTTTAACGTTCGAGGGAAAAGATGAAATGAGTTCAGCTAGGATGAGAGATTTCTTGCTTTTGGGAGTAGAACTCTAGATCATATTCCTGGAGGATAATGATCCATCGAGAAAATTTTCCATTAATCTGTCGTCGACTAAGACAACACTGCATGGGGTTGGAATCTGCTATGACCTTGGTAGATCGAAGAAGAATGTAATGTCACCGTTTTAGGACTGTGAGGACAAATTATAATTGGAGTTTCTCATCATTATTATACTTCAAGGGTGTCCCTGAAATGTTTTTACTAATGTAGTAAATGACATGTTCATGCCCATCATCCCTTAATTAGATGAGGACTCCTAATACTGAAATGACTGAGGATGATAAGTAGAGGATGTAATCACGATCATAGTCTAGGGGAATAATCAAAGGGGCATTGGATAGGGTGGATTTCAAATCATCAAAAGTTGTTTGATCAAGTTTGTCCCATCGAAATGGGATATCATGACACAGTACGCATAGAAAACCATGTGCGCCAGTGGTGTAGTCTGGGACAA
>JZKD02S1179084.1:48338-95501 GCA_000966675.3 Picea glauca | reverse complement strand
AATTCTTTTCATCCCTTCTTGCTTTGTCTAGGGTGGTGTCTGAGATCGCTCTCCCCACGTCGATAAGTTTAGATGTTCTAGAATTTTGTGTGTTTATCAAATATTCCTCTATAGAGATGAGGATGGAGTGATCCAAAGTCATCCTCCTTTTCTTGGTGGTCCACTGGATGATAGCCTTCCTTCTCCTGTCATAAGCTATGGCATGTATATCGGCTACTTCATCCATCGGTTCGGGAATCTACTGATCCCCCCATGTGAGTTTATTCCCTAGACTTCCGATGGTGTACACTGGCTCAAGATCAATTTCTAGAGCTTCCTCATTATGCTCTGAGGGAGAAACTTCTGTTTGTCGCTCATTGAGCGTATGAGTATCGATAGAAATAGAGGTGTTGGGGATAGACTCGATATGTACTTGTTCATCAGCTATTGAAACGATGACTTCCTGCTGTGAGATTCTTTCTTCTGGGCCTCCTGACTTCAGCTCATCTCTAGGACTATCTGCTTGGGTGGCCGACGCATCGGACAACTTAGTGTATGGCACACTTTCAACTTCCTTTTCTTTCTATGGGACATCCTAGGTTTGGAAGTCAAGGATAGGAGAAGATGTTTTTTTAGGTCCTTTTTCTTCTTCAACATGCACAGGGTTCCCGAGAGATACCTCTGGGCTCTCATCATCATCATAGATTTTAATTATCTCATGGAGGGGGTCTGGTGCACTTGTCTCTATTGATACCCTGAATTCCTCCAGTTGTGTTGAAATACCTATCAGCGACCTGACTAGAGGCGTTGTGGTTTAAGGGTCATCTGACCCATTGATGTTATCAAAGTTTATTAATTCAGGTTCACTTGGTCCCGCTGAGATTTTTTCTGGGCTATCGGTCGGAAGCCTTGGCATCCTGATGAGGTCTAGGTTATCTTGCATATGATTCATCATCTGCTAATCTTGTTCATACATGAGTAACCCTCTCTCCTATGCATATTGAGCCTCAGGGAAAACTCCTATCTTGTGTCGGTGTTACCTGGGAAATCTCTACTATTTTGACTGCTTCCTGGGGAGATTCTGCTGTCTTAGATGCTATTATTTCTTCTCTAGCCCGGAGGGCTCCTTGAGTCGATTGTTACAAGGTTGTTTCTTGTTCATCTAGGCTCATGGATTCAAATCTAGTTGTCCTAGTATCGACCATCCTTTCCACAACTTCATCCCAATCCTGCGCGTTTTCTGTGAAAATCTCGTCTTCAAACCTGTCATGGGCGTAAGGCCAGCAGGACGATACTTGCGATGCGTGTTTTGGGACTAGACCCTTTGGGTCATTCTTGAGAAAATGAACAGTCTAGAATCAAAACTCTAACTGGATTAACCCTTCTTTCTTGGCTTGAGCGGTGTCTTTTACCATGCTAAAACCTATATGAAATCCATAAGGTATGAATGACCTCTTCTTATCTTTTACTAGAGTAGCATTGTAACCTTGCAGGATGGTCTGGTAGAAGATTACCCCCACTACTAATCGATCAAGGACATACATCGGTAGCAGGTGTGGTGCTCTGGTGTCTCTGAAAACCCTAATGTAGGTATCGTATTCATCCAGATACCAGTGACCAACCCTTGATATCATCTTTTTGGTCGCGACTATCAGTCTTGGACACTCTTTCTTGAAAAGAATAAAATGAATGCGTGCGATAAATTGATCATAGATGAGAGAGTAGGATTTATTATACCTTTTCTCCAATAAGATGTCGAAATACACATGGATTGGGAGTTCTAAAGTGTGCCAGCTCAAATTCATTCTGGCAAAGGCATTTCTGGCACAGATGACGTCCAATAAATAAGAAGCCATGTGGAAGGATGGAGTCTCTCCTTCATTTGGCATCTGAGATCGTTGAATGAAAATGCTCAACTTCTTGGAAATGATGGCACCCCAGTTAAAAACTCTCCTAGAAATGGCTACCGTGTAAGCTAAATGCATCCATGCCTCTAAAAACCTGGAACAATATTTCTCCCCATATGATCGACAGATGAGGACCATTAGATAGATGTACAAATCTCTTAAGTTGGCTGTTGGGTAGCAGCCAAAGGTCCTATTGGTGAAATTTTTATCCTCTCTCCACTATGAATCCATCACCCAGCTGGTGTCATGTTTCTCATAGAATCCTACAACAAAATCAATGTTCAACTGCTCCTTCGGGTCTCTGAGCTTGTAGTAATTATGTACCTCCATTGGGACAAAAAACCTTGACACACTCACCATTGTTGTCATTAATCAAACATATTTTTGTTTCAGTGTGGTCGATAAGCCACTTCAGGAGTTCGATGTAGGGAAATACTGGAGTTTTTCTCGCTACCATGTGCAGGTATGACCTTTGGATATTCCGGAAAACTTCATCATCGAGTTTCCTCATATCGGGGTCGCTGTGCGGGGTATATTCAGGGAATTATTTCCGCTTGATGTTATGGAAAATTTCTCCCAGTGCAAGAGTATTTCCTTAGTCCCTATGCTAGCCTATGTGTACCTAAAGGACAGAGGCTGAATGAAAACCCCCTTGGTGGTTGTCTTGATGACGAGCACTAGATTTGGAGTAAATTCCTATTGCCTTGCGATCATTGGGGAAGAGCCTTCTTTTGCATCTGGTTCATTTAGCTTTGGCACTCTCGGAGATTTCTTGGTGGTTTTTTTTCTTGAAGGCATTTTTCCTGCCATCGAAATTAACATTTTAGGGCATGCGGAAAACATAAAACCGGATAAAAAAAATGAATGAAGTGAAGCATAAAAAATTCATAGACTGGTACATACCTATAATTCTTACGAAACCTATTGTTTAATACTCACTGAACCTTAGAAACTTCTTTTGGATTTCTCTTCTCTCTCTTCTAGACGCTATGAACTTCCTTTTGCATGATGACCCTATTCATGCATGACTCGAAAGAATTTAAATGGGGAAAGAAAATATCGTGTCGTATCAACCTTTTAAATCAGGTTATGAGTGGAAATTGAATGAGATCTACCACTGAATCCCTACAATTCAAATCATCTTGGGTTGGTGGCGGAGGTGCGGAGGGTAGTGTGCTCTATCAATAATTTCAAATGTCCGATTTGATCCATGCATGAATTAATAACTAATGCGATATTTGGAATTAATTAGTTCTTTAAATGCTTTGTATCCATTGTATCTTAGCGCTAAAATATCCCATCACATTTCTTTCTTATTTGAAAAATCATGAATCGATGGTATGTGGTGAATTTTCTCATTGGTATCCTCCTAAGAATAACTCCCCACGCCAATTTATTTCGTCGTACGATGCTGACATGGAAAAACTAATTCGCGGTGCGACTTGGGTCTTAGGAACCAATAATGACTAAGGGGACAACTATATCATATGTTTAACCACCCTGGAAACAACATGTGGTAGATGAGGATAGGTGGTTTGATCATGTATCTCAGTCAGATTCGGGGGTTTCAACAAGAAGCATGTGTTAAAATAAACCTGGGATTGCTGATGCCGAAAGGTATCCAGGCTCAGCGCCGAGGGATCGACTTATCACATTCTCTATGGGATGGATTTCTAAAACTCGCCAATGTCGAAAGGTATCGAAGATCGACCATTGGAAAATCCTTTAGTTCTTCGTTAATGCTTACTCCTTTAGCTCTTTTCCGATGTCGAAAAGATCGGTCATCAGTGATATCCTTGTGTGATGCATGTCGCAAAAGAAAACTTACTTTTGCTGACATCGATGTGGATTGACACTCGATGACTGTGGTTTTCTCGAGTGATTTTATTTCATATTTAATTCTTCCCGATGTCGAATATTTGATCGCATCGGGGAAAAGTTATGGCTATTGATTCTTTGATTAAATGTTAGTCTTTTATGTTATGGGTTTTCACATGTTCAAGCAAACTTTGAGAGACTTAAATGAGAAATAAAAATATAATCAAAGGCAACATTTTTCACAACGAAGACAATTCAGATAGCACAAAAGATTGAGTGGTACCCAAAAAGTAGGATTTGGCATAGGCTTTTTTAGGCTATGTTGAGTGCTCAACAAATGACGACTTACTGGGCGAATGCAGAATCTTTGTTCCTCCTTTGTGCTCGGCTGATACAAAAGCTGGTGGAGAAATTATTGGTTTTAAATCAGAGCTTCTATTCTTCTTTCATTTGATGTTCTTTGGTTGTTTCTTCTGGGTATTCCTGTGGGGATTTTAACCTTTATTCAACCTTCATTTCCTATAACCTTGACTCATGCCCTCTTTTACAAAATTCTAGTAAAGTATTCACTAGAATGGAGCCTTTATTTACCTTTACTCATTTGCTATGATGTTGCTTCATTGCCAGCGAGCGTCCATAACCCCAACAGAGTCACCCCAACATAACAGACCTTGCTCCACTACCAGTGAGCATCCATAGCCCTGGCGGAGATATCTACATACCCTCTCCTACTGTCCACTCATTTGGTAAAGTCAATTTTATTTCGGCAGAATGCCTTGAGGGAGTGTGAGAGGATGACGTTTGTTATTTTGCAAGATGAGATGGTTAAGGTGAAACTTACTAGCTCTTTCTTTGAGGTGCATGTAGTCCTTTTATATCTTACCGGCTTTCCCTTAATGTCTCACCAAGCCACTGAGAAGATCCTTCTAACATTTCTCCAAAGTTGTTCATCTGTGCAGGTTAGATAGAGAGACCCTCGAAACAACTGCAGGTTCTTCGACGCTTCTTGTGTTGTATGTGAGCGATGAGTTAGGAATAGAGTTCTCTATGTCGCATGATTTGAGGTCAACCATTTTCTTTCTAAACACAACTTTTGAATGCACAAAAGTCCAAATAATAGAATAAAACAAAAAAAAATAAAAAAATAAAAAGCACTTCGAAATCAACATAGCTGAAACAAAAAATCATGAAAACAAACACACCGAAAATTATTATTATTTTTTTTAATGGAAATATTTCTTTAGGTCTTGGCCGTTTACTGGGAGGGCATCAGGTTCACCCCTCAGATTCTGTAGCCGATAAGTGCATGCCCCAATCTTCTCAACCACCTGAAAAGGTTCGAGCCATATATTCTGAAACTTATAATGTTTTCCTTTAGGCTCGTTTGCTCTGTCCCATTTTAGGAATAAGTATCCTACTTCAAAGTTCTTCTCTTTAGCCTTATGCTTGTCAAACCATATTTTAACTATATGCTGGTGGGCTATGAAAATCGACTTGGATTTTTTCCTTTCTTCTTCTAGCATGAGCAAAGTGTCGATTCTTTGTTGTATAACCGATGAAGGCTCCCCTCTAGAATCTTGGGCAAGTTGAAGAGATGGAAGATAAATCCCGTTCGGGAGAATAACTTCCTGTCTGTATACCAAAAAGTATGAGGAATTTCCTATATCTTATTTGGGTGTGACCCTATCGGCCCATAAAGGGTTATGAAGTAGATTAAGCCAATTTCTCTAGTTTTTCGCAACCATTTTATTCAATATTCTCACCAGGTTCTAATTAGTTGATTTTGTCACCCCGTTTCCCTGTGGATAATAATTTGCAGAGTACCTAATTATGATTCATTTCTCTAGAGAAAAATCCGTCAATAAGGTGGATGAAAAGTAAGCTGCATTATAAAAAACAAGAACAGATGGGACACCGAACCTTGTGATTAGTTGTTGTTCTATGAATTGGATTACCACCTTCTCATTTACATGAGTCAGAGGGATGGCCTCTACCCATTTCATGAAATAATTGGTGGCAGTAAGTATGTACTTATGTTGTTTTGAAGAACTTGGTGTAATTTCCCCTATGATATCTAACCCCCATTTCTCAAAAGGCCTAGAAACAATTACTGGTTGGAGTGGGACCGCTGCTCTCTTTTCTCTCTCGATGCTTATTTGACAAACTTTACAGTTTCTAGCATATGTGTGAGAATCTTTGAACAAAGTGGACCAATAATAACCAACTCTCAATATATTATGAGCAGTAGTGTCTCCTGCGAAATGTCCACCTGCAGGGCCATCATCGATTTCCTTCAGGACTTTATCTGCATCTCCACGTTCAAGGCATATCAAAAGTACCCCATCATAATTAACCCAGAAAAGTACATAATTTATGAGGCGATATTGTGCAAAATTTAACTTGAGGGATCTCCTTTTGTTGGGGTTTAGGTCTTCTGGGAAAGTCCCATGATGTAGGAGATAAGTCGGTTTCTCACACCAAGACTCTTGTCCTAGGGAAAGATATGAAGCTTCACCACACCACAATGCCATTTCATTTTCCCATTCGGGATCTTCATTTACTTGGTCTTGAGCTTCAGCTGCTAGTTTGCATAAACCTTGTCCTTTGACCAGCTTGGAAAGTTTTATGTCCAGATCAAATTCCTAAACTACCACCATCTAGTTTCCTCTTCTTTCCCCCATCTCATGTTAAGTATATAGGGATCAGACAACGGGGTGAGGTACGATTAGTTTGGTATGGTTCTTAAGGATGTAAGATCTAAAATGTTTTACTGCTTTGTAGATTGCATAAGAATGTTTATCTATAGTAGGATAATTCATTTCATCCCCTTGGAGGTTATTTCTCATGAATGACACCAGAGCCTTGTTGTTGTCATCATCCTTCTGAGTCAAAACTACAACTAACGATTGATCGAGGTGAAGGTATAGAGGAAAAATCCTTGTTGAAATCAAGACTTTGCAATACAGGGGCTTGGGATATAAAAGTATTGATATTGCTAAAGGATTTATTTTGTTCATCATCCCACTTAAATTCAACATCCTTACGAATCATTTTTTGTAAGGGTTTGATAGTTTCCACGAAATCAAGAGTGAACTTCATTACGAAATTGATTTTCCCGAAAAATGACTGCATAGATTTCTTGTTGTGAGGTAATGTAAGTTGAGATATAACCTTAACTCTTTATGGATCTATGTGAATGCCTACTTGAGATATAATGTGTGCTATTAACTTACCTTCCTTGATGCCGAAAATAGTTTTCTTAGGATTTAAGGATATACCGTATTTCCTACACCTTTTGAAAATCTGTGTTAATATTTGGATGTAATCTTCTCTATTCCTTGAATACAAAATCACATCATCCAAGTAAAATAATACACACTTGTTGATTAGTCCCCTAAAATCTACATCCATGGCCCTTTGGAAGGTCGCCCCTATGTTGATAAACCCAAAGGGCATGCGTTTGTAAGCAAAAGTTCCCCACTTAGTTCGAAAGGTAATTTTCAAACGATCTTCCTCTGAAACTAGAACCTGGTTGTAACCTGAGAAACCGTCCTGAAGAGAGAAAATTTCAGAGCCAGACATGGTATGCAAGAGTTTCTCCATCGGTGGGACTGGATAGTTGTCCTTCTCTGAAGCTCTATTGAGGTTCCTAAAATCTACGCATAAGCGGATTTCTCCAAAAATTTTCCTCACAGGAACCAAATTTGCTACCCACATAGAATGCCTAACCTAGAAAATGATTTTGGCATCTAGAAGTTTCTTCAACTCCTGACACATGAGAGGCTCCAGGGAAGGGTGATACTTTCATAGCTTCTGTTGGAACAATTTTACTTCAGGTTTTAACGGGATAGTGTGTTGAATGATACAGGTATCATAAGTTTTCAGATCTCAGTAGGGCCATGCAAATACATATTGATATTGTCTAAGCGATTTAAGATACGACTTCCTTTCCTCCTTAGATGTAGTCTTACTGAGGTTTATATTTTTTGGGTTTTATGAGGTTTCGATATTTATAGTTTTATGCATGGGACAAGAACTAGCGGTCTTTGCATTTTTGGGCCCCTTAAACCATTATTTCAGGTCAAAAATATTTCCTAAGTTAGCTATCCCCTTCGAGATTGTGTGAGACTTCGATTTGTCGGTTGGTTGACCTATCCAAGTATCAATTTTCGTTGATTGTTCCTGGAATAATTCGTCGTCAACAACTAAATCCTTAAAATTACCCTGGTTAGTCAGAAAGTTTATGATCTGTTCATCCCCTTCAAAGACCTTCCAATTAGAAATGTTGTTAGGCACCGATGGTTTGTAGAGTAACTCCACAGTGAACCATGAGGCTTCATAATATTCTAGAGGTGAAAACCTTGAAGCAGCTGTAGCCAGGGAATCAACACGGATATTCTTTTCTTTGGGGATCGCTGTAATATTGAAAGCTTCAAAATGATCTATTAACCTATGTACTTCTCGTTGATAGTTATTTAGGTGCGGGGAGTTGCAATGTATAGTATTCCTTACTTGTCTGACGATAATTTCAGAATCCTTGAAAACCTTTAATTCTTGGACATTTAAGTCTATGGATTTCTTTAATCCTTGTACTAGTGCTTCATACTCGACGGTGTTGTTGGTACATTCGAACTCAAGTCTACAGGATAGGAGATGACGTTTAACCTTTGGATCCATGAGGATGCACCCTAACCTTGACCCTTCTTGTGATTTAGATCCATCAAAATATATGGTCCAAATTTGTGAGCATAGGTCATCCATTTCCCCTTTCTTATCATTTTATGGATTAATTATCTTTTGTTCCGTGATTTCTAGCACAGGTTCTTGACAAAAGAGAGTTTCTTCTTTTGGTATCAAAAATTCCTCTTGAAACAACATTTCAGAATTATGAGTGAGAGGGACATCAGATGCAAGAGGGAAAAAGTTCCCAAAGTAGGAATCGTAGTAATAATTTCCTTGCACGGGGAAATCTGTTGATGATGGTTGATTTGGGGTTTCTAGGTTAGTGAAAGTATGTTTCAGATACCTTTCTCTATCAATCTTGAGCATATTCTTGTGCCTTTTAATGGGAGCCAAAGGTGTGCCTAGTGTATACTAAAGTATCCATTGAATTTCTTAGACCAATCTCGGCTTAACAATAATCCATAAGCTTATAGGATGTCTACTATAATGATGCCAATTAAATGTATGAACTTAGGGTGCATGGATATTCTGATCATTACATCTTTGAGTTCTCCCATGACCTTCACCTGGGTTCTATCTAGTTGTATTTCATGTTTATCACTCTTGAGGGGAATTGCATTTAGTTTTTTACAGATAGACAAAGGCATAATGTTAGAGGATTCTCCTAAATCGACCAAACAATTATGGAGGTTCCTGTTGAAGACTTCAAATGTTAAAAGGAAAGGTGGGACAAAATTTCTCCCCTTCTTATCTTCTGAGCATGCATTTACCATTAGCTTATTCACCAGATCTGTGGGAGTTAGATTCCTTAGCTGATTGTCAGTTGTCACAGGGTTTTCTACTCATCCCAAATCTTGTAGAAGGAAGTCCTTTTGCTGAGGGATCCTACATATGTCCATAAATGATATGTTAGCCTTCAACTTATTCAAATCTTCAACTATGTTGTAATCCACTTTTGGTGATTCTTGGGTATGGATGCTTATGGGGTTCTTACAGGGAGAAAAAGGTGCTTTCGGGTGATTGGGGGTTGACCTTCCACCCAATGTTTGGGTAGTAGTAGGATATTTTTAGATAGGTGGACCCTTATTGCATGTTTGCACAAACAAGACCTCTGCGGGTGGTTCTTGAGACACAAATAAGTCATCGGATGGCATGATTAGTTCAGGGTTCCATATCAGCATGGCTGTATCTTTTGGCAGATCAATATCTTCTTGATCAACAACATTCATATCTGAACTGCTTGGTTGTTTGGTTAGGGAGACCTTGTCTAGTAACTGATTAGACATTAAATTCATGGCATGCAACCATTGAGGGCAGTCTCTTTCATAGTGGTTTTCCTAATGATAAGTACATAAAGAATCAAATGCCACAGTCCTAAGATCTATATTTAAGTTAGTTGGGGGAGGTTCAATTGCTTTGAATGGAGAGATTCTTTTAAAGAAAGGCTTATAGGGCCTTTGGCCTTGGCTTCCCTCCCCAAAACGTCTTTTCATGTCTATGATTTCATTTGATAACTTCTTAACCATGCATTGTAGGTCCTCTATGTCTCCTCTACCCTTTTCAAGAGCTTGTTCTGCCTGTTTCCACGGGGGTCTAGTGAGAAGTAATCCTCTCTAGGGACAGGTTTGAGCTTATTTATGGACTAATGAGACCTGATTCTCTTTGCATCCTTTCATTTGGAATTCAATCGTTTTGGATTCTTCAAATTTCTCCGCCAAGGTCTGTTTGGCAGCCCTCTTTACAAACATGGAAATATAAGCTAGGAGGGCATTAACATATACCTCGATTTGCAATTCCTGAGTAGGTTTAGCTTCAGTCTGGAATTTGTTCAAGATAGTTGTGAATATTTGATTGAAATCTTTAACCCTCTCTTTCGAACTCATGGAGGAAAAAAATAGTTCAACCATCAAAGATCCTGTAGTAGTTTCTTCTACAAATTTATTTATAAAATCTTTCTGAAACTTCATCTAGCTAGTTACAGATCCTACAGGTAGATTAAAATACCATGTGGAAGCTGGATTCTCAAATTTATAGGGGAATATTTTTCATGCTATGTCTTCATGCTGGACGGTCATATGTCTAATTACTAGTATGAATTTCTTGATATGATCTTTCAGCAATCCCGAGGTCTAGAGGTCGAACTTAGGAAGTAAATTCTCTAGGTGTAGGGGAAGATTATGTACTCATCCTGGAATGGCCAAATCATCTCTGGCAATCCAAGGTTGTTTGTTCTAAGGTGGGTTTCCTCCCTCTTCCTCATGGCCATTGTTTTCTTCCATATCTTCAGATTCCGATTTAAACTCCTCCTCTTCCGAAAAATCGTCTCGTTCAGAGACGCCGCTGGATGGCATTTCAAGGATCAGATTGAGAGGATGTTCAATTTTAGTGATTTCAAAATATATTAGGTCTTCTACTGCGTGAACAAAAACTTGGTCCAGGGTGTCGACCACTGGTCTGCTTATTTTTTGTCTTCGAGGAAGTATTGGAGCTAAAGACAGTGCACCAATTTGTCAGGCATAAGCTCTTGTGATTTTTCTGAATTGATTTAATTCCTCTTGAGGAAGAGTGTAAGGTATACCAGGGAACAATTTTTCTCCCTCGTGCTGGGGTGAGTTTCTCATTTCAGGAGTACTCAGTGTGTGTGGGATGTCTTGGGAATGACTAGCCATGCATGTGGGTTGTTCTGAATCTATAGGTTGTTTGAAATATTACATGAAATGTGTATTCAACCATTCATTCTCAGACCCTCTTCTAGCACCAATTCTGTTGATGGGTCTTAAATCCCTTAAACTCAATAGTAGGAACCAATCCCACCACCGAGGCCCAATTAGAATCTACAGCGTTTAATAGTTGAATGGTTCTCCAGATCTTGCATTCCGACCAATTAACTGATGGGATTTATGTTTTCTTCTAAAGGAGTCTCCTTCAGTTTGGACTTTCTCTTTTTGTATTTCCTCTTGGGTGGGATCGATATAAGATTGAATATGACATAAACCAACTTGAAGAAAAAATGGAAAAACGTTTGAATTACTAGAGAAGAGGCTGAGCTTGGGATAACTTGCTACTCAAGCATGCAGATGGCGATTCTATACCATAGGCCTAGTACTAATATGTTAACCTTGTGAGCATCCAATTACTTTATGAGATATTTAATTATTAGAAAAAAAACACACATGCGATAAATAATGGCAAGTAAAATAATTCACCTACTCTGATCATCTATCACACAACAACATAATGAATCATCTTCATCATTAAAGAAAAGAACTGAAAAAACATTGCATCATATAACTTAACAATAGATTCAATAGCTCTTACCTGTTACATCATCCATTCATGAGACAATATAGGAAATAGTTCTTCTTTATGCCTAATCACACATGCATTTGATGAAAATATAACTTGTCTCTAGTCCAGAAGGACTTCTCAATTACGAGTAGCTCCAAAATAATTCTTAACAAACCAGAAAAGGAGAGTTTCTTGCAAAAACCATCGATCCTTGAATAATCGGTCGATGCTCTTATTTATAACATAAAATTAACTAAAAATAATAGCTAAAGTGCAATTAGTAAAAACAAAACTCTCCACATGGCGTTATATCCTAACAGTTTTCTAACAATCATCTTGAGATATCACTTTGAAAGGGTGAATTTTCTCATACTCCAACCGACTGATGAACAAATCTTCGTAGGTGTTAGCGTATGGGAACCTGTGTTGTTCCATCGGGGCCATGTAAATTTCTCTTATTTCTACTGCATGCACTCGATACTTTAGCAGACTGGTATTTAATTGTTGTAGTATAGCCCGAGCTCTGATTAGGTGTTCCATAAATTTTTGCACCTGTCCTAGCATTGTGTTGGTCACCTTTTCTAGTCTTTCGGCCCATGAAGAATCTTTCTTGGTGTGCGATTTGACCATGTTTCGCAAGTCGATGAAGTCCTAGGGCATGCCGAACTCTGGGAGTCTGATATCTTTCATCACCCGATTAATCTTTGTCCAGTGTTTCTCACACTCGACCCACTTCTCTTGAATTTCTTGGTGGGGTTCCCGAGACATTTTTTCCCAATACTTGGATGACTTCTTTATGCAATCGAGAATTCTTTCATTCAACAACTAAATGTTTTGTTCTTCTTTATCTCAACTCTTTTGGACTGCACCAATGTAGTCGACTATTTCCACTGCTTGATGTTCCTTTTCATACCACCGCTCCATATCCTTGCATGTTGCGAGTGTCATAAGGGTGTCCTCCTGTAGTTCAAAAATTCTTGCGGTGAATAAGTGCCACTCATTTGTGAATTTGATATAGGCCTCCTATAATTTTCTCCTTAGGTACACCACAGCTCATGTGGTGTCCTGATAGTACTTAGCTAAGTGGCACAAATGTTCAAGTTCCTCTAGGGCGGTGGCTAGCTGGCCAACTCCTTTTCATCCCTACTTTCTTTTTCTAGGGTGGCGTCTTCGATCGCTCTCCCCATGTCGATAGGTTCATATGTTTTGGCATTTTGTGTGTTTATCAATTATTCCTCTATAGTGATGAGGATAGAGCGATCCAAAGTGATCCTCATTTTCTTGGTGGTCCACTGGACAATAGCCTTCCTTCTCCTGACATAATCTATGGTGTGTATATCAGCTACTTCATCTGTCGGTTCATGAATATTTTGATCCCCCCATGTGAGTTTATTCCCCATACTTTTGATGGTGTACACTGGATCAATATCGAGTTATATAGCTTCCTTGTTATGCTTCGAGGGACCAACTGGTTGTTTGTTGCTCATCGGGCGTCTGAGTACCGATAGAAATAGAGGTGTCTGGGATAGAATCAATACGTACCTGTTCATCGGCTATTGAAACACCAACTTCCTGCTGCGGGGTTCTTTCTTCTGGGCCACATGACTTTAGATCATCTATAGGACTATGTTCTTGGGTGGTCAGTGTATCAGAAAACTTAGTTTCTGTCACACTTTCGACTTCCTTTTCTTTCTGCGGAACCTCCTGGGTTTGGATGTCAGGGATAGGAGAAGATGTATTTTTAGGTCCTTTTTCTTCTTTGACATGGACAGGGTTCTCGAGAGATACCTATGGGCTCTCATCATCATTATAGATTTTAATTATCTCGCGGAGGGGGTCTGATGCACTTGTCTCTACTGATACCTTGACTTCCTCTTGCTACATTGCAATACTTGTCGACGACCCAACTGGAGGCGTTGTGGTTTCGGGGTTGTCTGACCCATTGATGTTATCAAGGTCTAATAATTTAGGGCCTCTTGGTCCCGCGAGCTTTCTTCTAGGCTATTAGTCAGAAGCCTTATCATCTTGACGAGGTATGAGTTATCTCACATCTGATTCATCATCGGCTGAGCCTATTCATACATGAGTAACCTTCTCTCCTACGCGTCCTGAGTCTCAGGGGAACTCCTATCCTATATCAGGGTTACCTGGGAAATCTTTGTTGTTTCGATCGCTTCCTGGGGAGCTTCTACTGTCTCGACCACTATTATTTATTCTCTAGCCTAGAGGGTTCCTTGAGCTGATTGTTCTAAGGTTTCCACTTGTTCATCTAGGCTCATGGATTTGAATCTGGTTGTCTTAGGATCAACCATCATTTCCACAACTTCGTTGCAATCCTATGCATTTTCTGTGAAAATATCGTCTTCAAACCTGTCATGGGTGTATGGCCAGCAGGACGATACTTGTGATGTGTGTTTCGGGACTCGACCCTTTGGGTTGTGCTTATGAAAAAGGCCAGTCTGGAATTAGAACTCTAACTAGCTTAACCCTTCCTACTTGGATTCAGTGGTGTATTTTACCTATATGGAATCCATAAGGGATGAATGCCCACTTCTTATCTTTTACCAGAGTAGCATTGTAACCTTGGAGGATGGTCTGGTAGCAGATTTACTCGAGAACTAATTGATCAGGGACATACATCGGTAGCAGGTGTGGTGCTATGGTGGCTCTGAAAAACCTAATCTAGGTATCACGCTCATCCAGATACTAGTGACCAACCCTTGATATCATCTTTTTGGCCATGGTAGACAGTCATGGACACTCTTTCTTGAAAAGCATAAAATGAATGTGCACGGTAAATTGATCACAGATGAGAGAGTAGGATTTCTTGTACATGTTCTCCCATAAGATGCCAAAAATACACATGGACCGGGAGTTCTGAAGTGTGCCAGCTCAAATTCATTTCGGCAAAGGCATTTCTGGCACAGATGACATCCAATAAATAAGAAGCCATGTGGAAGGATGGAGTCTCTCCTTCTTTTGGCGTCTGAGCTCGTTGAATGAAATGCTCAACTTCTTGGAAATGATGGCGCCCTTGTTAAAACCTCTCCCAGAAATGGCTACCATGTAAGCTAGAGGCATCCATGCCTCTGAAAACCTGGAACAATATTTCTCCCCATACGATCGAAAGATGAGGGCCATTAGATAGATGTATGACTCTCTTAAGTTGTCCATTGGGTAGCAGTCGGAGGTCCGATTGGTGAACTTTTTATCCTCTCTCCACCATGAAGCCATCACCTGACTGGTGTCATGTTTCTCATAGAAGCCTACAACAAAACCGGTGTTCAGCTGCTCCTTCGGGTCTCTGAGCTTGTAGTAATTATGTACCTCCACTGGGAGAAAAACCCCGACACATTCACCATTTTTGTCATTAATCAAACATCTTTGTGTGTCAGTGTCTTCGATGAGCCACTTTAGGATTTCTATGTAGGGAAATACTAGAGTTTTTCTCGCTACCATTTGCAGGTATGACCTTCGAATATTTGGGAAAACTTC
The DNA here is from genome assembly GCA_000966675.3 of Picea glauca. Taxonomy (NCBI): domain Eukaryota; kingdom Viridiplantae; phylum Streptophyta; class Pinopsida; order Pinales; family Pinaceae; genus Picea; species Picea glauca. The sequence continues at coordinate 80,331 of JZKD02S1179084.1, read as the reverse complement.
ATCATTGAGTTTCCTCATATCGGGGTCATTGTGCGGGGTATATTCAGGGAATTCTTCCCTTTTGATCTTCTCAAAACATTCTCCCCAATGTGGGAGTACTTCCTTAGTCCCTATTCCATCCTTTGTGTCCCCAAAGGTCGGAGGCTGAATCAAAACCTCCTTGGTGGATGTCTTGATGATGGGAACTGGCTTTGGAGTAAATTCCAATTGTCTTGCGACTGCTGGGGAAGAGCCTTCTCCTGCATCTGGTTATTTTAGATTTGGCACACTCAGAGATTTCCTAGTGGTTGGTTTTATTGGAGGCATTTTTCCTGCCTTCGAAATTAACATTTTAGGGCATGCAGACAACATAACACCAGATAAAAAAAAATGAATGAAGTGAAGCATAAAAAATCCATAGACTGGTACATACCTATAATGCTTGCTAAACATGTTGTTTTATACTCACTGAACCTTGGAAACTTCTTCCAGATTGCTCATCTTGCTCTTCTGGATGCTCTGAACTTCCTTTTGCATGATGAACCTATTCATGCACTGCTCAAAATAATTTAAACAGGGAAAGAAAATATCGTGTCGTATCAACCTATTAACTTGGGTTATGAGTGGAAACTGAACGAGATCCATCATCGAATCCCTGAAATTCAAATCATCCTGGGTTGGCGGTGGAGGCACAGAGGGTAGTGTTCTATATCGACAATTTCAAACGATCAATTTGATCCACGCAAAAATTAATAACTAATGCGATATTTGGAATTAATTAGTTCTTTAAATGCTTTGCATCCATCATATCTTAGCACTAAAACATCCCATTGTGTCGCTTTCTTAGTGGAGATATCGGGAATAGGTGGTATGTGGTGAATTTTCTCATTAGTATCCTCTTTAGAAGAACTCTCGACGCCGATTGATTTCATCGTACGGTGATGACGTGGAAAAACTGATTCGGGGTGCGACTTGGGTCTCAGGAACCAATAACGATTCAGGGGACAACTAGATTGTATGTTTAACCATCCTGGAAAGGGCATGTAGTTTGATCATGTATCTCAGTCGGAGTCGGGGGTTTCGAAAAGAAGAGTGTGTTAAAATAAACCTGGGATTGTTGATGCCAAAAGGTATTAAGGCTTGGCACTTGGGGATAGACTTATCACGTTCTCTAATGGTTGGCTTTCTCAAACTCGTCGATGCTGAAAGGTATCGGGGATCAGCTATTGGAAAAGCCTTTAGTTCTTTGTTAACGCTTACTCCTTTAGCTCTTTTTCGATGCCAAAAATATCGGTCATCTGTGATATCCTTGTGTGATGCCTGTCGCAAACAAAAATTTACTTTCACCGACACCAATGTGGATTGATGCTCAGTGACTATGGTTTTCTGGAGTGATTTTCTTTCATCTTTAATTCTTCCTGATGCCAAATGTTTGTTTGCATTGGGGAAAAGTTCTGGCTATCGATTCTTTGATTAAATTTTATTCTTTTAAGTTATGGGTTTTTGCATGTTCAAGAAAACTTTGAGAGACTTAAATGAGAAACAAAAAGATAAGAAAAGGAAACATTTTTCACAATGAAGATGATTCAAACAGCGCAAAAGATCAAGTGGTAACTAAAAAGTAGGATTTGGCATAGGATTTTTTAGGGTGTGCTGAGTGCTAAACAAAACCCTAGGGGGGATTTTTCCTCTCCTAAATGATTTTGTTAAGGGAGATGAAATTTACTTTCAACCACCTTTCTGATTCCTGAGATCACACTAGGGCATGGGGGAAGAGCATACTTGAGGATTAAAAATAACCTATAGTCCCAAATTAAGTGATTGTGTATGAAAAGAAATAACTTCAACTTAAAATTTTTAAAAGCTAAATGAGCCATCCATGTGGAAACAAACAAAAATAGAAGAATAATGATTCCTTTTTGCCCCTATGTGATTATGTTAGATAACCTTTCTTATGAGAAAGGATTCTAATTGGAGTGTAGTTGCCTTGCAAAGTGTAGGAAAATAAAAATATAAAGGCTAGGGGCCCTCAAACCATTCATAAAACCCTTACAATTTGAAAAAAATGGAGTTACATGTGGGATACAGTTCTAATAGGTGCACAGAGGGCCCACAATACATAAAGTAATGAATCTTGTTTTGCGCACAATGCGCAGAGTGCACATATGTGGGGCTTGAAAGCCATGCACTTCCTGTCATGCGTCGGGGAAGAAATTTCCAAGTGAAATACTCCTTCCTCAGCTTTGAATTTTGACTTTGGAAGGTTGGGCTAGGCCGATTTCGGTACCTGCATGTCAAAAAAATTAAAATGAAGTGATCTCAAGACTTAAAATGAATTTTGATAGTGATCCCCAGTATGGTCACCAATCCGTTGTGTTGGTTTTTTCACTTGGGTGAGAAAAAACACAACATTTGCATGCTTAGTTAAGCTAGCTAAACAATAATTTTTTTTTCGAGTTGATTAGGATAACCAAATACACATGAAAACAAAGCAACACATTTAAAACAAACTAAGAAATAAATGTTAGAGAGGCTTCATAAACTAGAACCATGAAAAGACAAATGACCAACATATAGCTATGAATGGATCAATAGATTGATAAGCTACACACCTTAGAGAAAGGTAGGGACTTATAAGTCCCCTCTTCCTCTTTGGGAGGGCTCTTGAATTCCCTAATTGAGGTCTCTTCTCTTCATACAGTGGAAGAAATGACAAATGGTGAAGAAATACAATGCCTATTCCCTCAAGAGGTGAGTGGAATGGCCTATTGCAATGGTTCTTGAAGGCTTCAAAGAAAAAAGAAGATACTCAAAGAAGAATTCTTGCAGCATAAAAATACGTTGAAGATCTTATTTTCTTAACACACCCATGGCACATATTTATAACATCCATTCATGGAAAGATATAATTCGTTCATAGTGTGCACAAGGGGGCCTTTTAGAGAACTTATTATCCCTTGAAAAACCTCCAAGATAGTTTTTTCTCAGATATGAGTGTCAAATCATGTTGGGGGTCGGACTAGAAGTGGTTGAGGGGCTGACAAGATTCATAAATGCATTGTTCATGGAAGTGCGCAACTTTCCTTGTAGATAGTTAGGCATCTTGTGAACAATGCGGACTGAGGCCTGTGTTAGAGTGTGCATTATGCGCACTGTGCATGTGCTTCCTTTGGTGAATTTGCGCACTTTGATTTTTGACCCAATTATATGGTTTTTTTTCCTTTTGATGGATTTTGGTGTTGTAGGTGGATTAATTGCTGCAGACATGGATGTTGTTCTTCAATCATTGTGTGCAATGTTGCAGATAATTTTTCAGTGATAACAGATGCCCCCTGATGTGTGAGGTTAGGAGCATACGTATAGTCTAAATACATCAATGTTTCTTTTGCTAAGAGTACCATTGTAATGAAGAGTTAAGAGAGGAACTGCAAGAGCGATCCACCGGAGGGAGAGGGAAAACCGTGGGACCCAAACCATTCTCTAAAAAAATAAAATCTGTGTACAAACAAGGTAGGCATGCCCCATGCTCGTGTCATGAAACCAAAATGTGTAACTGTAACTAAAGAAACAAAACGTGTAACTGTAACTAAAGGAGTATGATGATGTAGATAATTGTAGTGCCCTCGGGGGGATTGATAATGACATCTAATAGTTCTGGATGAAAAACAAGCTTTTATGTGAGTAAAGGATGACTGTAAGAATTATCGATGACTCGTAGGCATTGATGGCCTAACAAATTCAAAGGTCTTTGGCTGGTATGAAATAACTGCAATAGTCACACAGTAAGACCCACCGTAACATGGGAGTTTTCTGAAGTCGAATGTTATGGGGATAAATGAAATCATAAAGAAATGATGCTTCTCTCTATGTCATTCGAGACTCCTCTTTTAAAAGGAAATGAGAGTCAAGGTACTTTCACCCTTCTAGAAACTGTGTTGATGTTGACAGAAAGGGAGGCGTGATGCCAAGAAGCAAAGGGATTCTTGAAATCCACTGAGTAATAGGTGATATTAGGTACTAATGGGTATCATGAACGAAGTCAAGACGTTGTGGGACTCAAGACTTCCCTTGGTTGGGGAATTTTGAAGGGTGATTGGCAGCAACCATAAAACTAGATCTAGTGTTAGGGGGACAACTAGATATGGGGTTAAACTATGCTAGAGGCTAACAAAGTGGGAAAACTCAGAGATCGTGGGTACATGGACTTGGGATACTCGGGGTTTGTTAATGAGGTCAATGTGAAAAAAGGGTGGATTCCCCAACCAAGGGTGAAATGGGTTTCTTTTCAAGGGAAAAGAAGGCCATCAAGGATGATGATGAAAAATCCATGTATATGATGGAAACAAAGGCTTTATACAATTACCAAAGAAATAAAGAGTCATTTGGGTTCAGTATATAGATACAAAAACGGGTGCCCCAGTGAAAGATGGTTTGGCTTATTAGGGTGCAAGTTTGTGAAAGAGAATGGGTGGAGGGTGGGGGCCCCATGGGTGGGTTTGTGTATTAGGTAAATAGATGGAGGGCGATCTATAGATGGGAAAACTGATGGTGGATGAGATGGAGGGATAATGAAACTGCAAAGAGGAAGTGAATAGAACCAAGATGATATGACCTAGGAGTCCATTTGGAAGGTTATAAATATGATGAGGAGAAGTATGGGGTTCATTCTCAAAAGTGCATAAGACTATCAGGATTCCCATCCCTAGGGGGTGGAATAAACATGAGTCTGAAGTTGTCAGGGGGAACTATGAATGGGACAACTCATGTGGGGGAGAGTTCTATTGAATGATAGTACCAAAATTTGGTAGAGGTGAAGATACTGTAGAGTCGAATGTAGGAACCCTAAAGGTAAATTTCAGAGGGTGTGACTGGCATATGCAATTTTTAACAATAGGAGAAACTACATGCTAGTGTCAAACATATAACTTAAGGGGCTGTAATCTTGCTAAACAAGTACCTGCACACATGAAAACCAAATACCCGACATGAACAATATCTAATTATAAATAATGTATAACAACTATTTGATAAAACTGAAGTGAGCATGCGTACATGAACGTGATGTGAGAAAAAGTCCCCTCTGGGGCCAAGTGTAGATGATAACCCAGGCAATGTGAATGTGTAGATGGTAAGAATAGGATCGCATGGCTAAGAACAGATAAAAAAATAGAGGCTTTGGGCTCCTGTAATAGAGTGTGGTAGTTGGGAAAAGGGGCTATATATGGATGGTGGGTCCACAATGGCACCTCATTTGTACCTGTCACCATTGCTAAGAGGATGAGATAGCTATGAGGAGTTTTCGATATTGCGGGAGCGTGAGGCTACCGATCCAAGAGTGGCGAGAGATAGGTTAGAGGTCCTATAGTCCTTCACCTTGTGAAATTCATGGTTTGTAGGTAGGGGTTGTACAAAGGGCCGTATAGGGGGTTTTATGGGTAGGGGCCCACAAGTGTGTGGGAAAATGGTAAATACACGCGCATATGTGCACGGGTATAACCTTGTTTCTCATACATAATGTGTGGTTGTGCTTGACACAACCACACATGTGGGCGCGAGGGTGGAACAAATAGTAGCACATGAGATGTGCGCATGTCTGACTGATAGTTACGCACTCATGCATGAATGTTTGTGAGACAACGATGCATTAGTGTACATTTTTACCAAGAACCCATGCGCACCTGACTAGGGGAAATCCATGCAGTTTGGGTAGACTAAGGGGTTGTAATGTTTTGATATTTTTATGCCTTTTTGATGGATGATGAGGCTGATAAAATGTTTCTTTGTGGATGCAGGTGATAAGTAAAACATATTGCATGATGTTGGTCCACTGGCGAGAGTGCGACTGGGACCTGTTATGAAAGGCTGTGAGGGAGCAGTCGGGGATGCAGAAAAAATTGGAAGCCCATGGGTTGCTCAAGTTCTTCGATTGCCCTTTGATATGATCACAAGATTTCTTGCTACAGTACCTTATTGGGATGTGGAGCACTGATCTGAGGTGCTTCATTGTGAGGGGGGAGTAGCTGACATTCTCTGCTATAGAGGATGTGTATTTCTTGACGGGACTCTTATTCCATGGGAGGGCACTAGCCTTTGATCCTCATCTTCCACGGGAGGATCGGGTGGAGACCATGGCATCTTGCCACTATACTGGGCCGAACCTCATTTCGGGTTCGTTCGTCCGTATCGAGGCCATCTATAACCTCTTGACTGAGTGCATCACAACAATGGTAGTGAGGATCTACATATCCTTGGGTACTCAACAGATCTTTGGTGGTCAGATGAGGGTGGTGGAGAAGGTCTTGGATGGTGACTTGTTTGCATGGGGTGTGATGATTCACACCAATATGATGGCATAGATGAAACGGTGTCGAAGAGCCGACTCTGGTGACTTTGCTTTTGGGTCTATTCTGGTGGCCTGGTTCTTAGAGAGGGTGCCTTTGTTGCACCTGAGGATTCTTCTAGATCTAGCAGGGAAACGAGAGCCGCGACTGATGCAGTGGGCCCATGTATTGGCCCAACATGGAGGAGGTGAGGGTGGCCACTAATTTATAGCCATGGTTGCATGAGTGTGGCTCCATATGCCACAGGTTATCCTGAGATATACATACATGGGTATGGACTACATGCATGGCACGGATATGGTGTTTCCTATTGGGGAGGACTGGGACTAGCGAGGTATGTGTTGCAATTTTATTTATGTTTTTGTGAATTGGATGGATAAAAATTATCACATATGTATATGGATGCTGAAACTATCTCTGGTGTTTTTTTTTAAATGTTGGTCCCCAAGGATGAGAGGCCGAGGTCGTCGGGGAGATGAATCGATGGGGGGCGGCTCAATAGGCACCGACAGAGCTGAGGGATGGACAAAAGCAGTGATGAGATGACGTTGGTGCTGGACAAGTGAGAGAGCCATAGGGAGATGTTGTGGTCATGCTAGAGGATCTGCATAGATGTTTCAAGAAGGTTCTACAAGGTGTGCCTGAGGGAATATGATCCCACATCCAAGAAGAGGAGGTCCTGGACCAGTGCGTGGGAGTTCCAACAAAGTCATGGAACCTGATCCGTAGAGAAGCAATGGCAGGGGCAACGATGACTGATCAACTTCCTCTTGGAGCTGGAGGGCCCCCAACTGGTGGGGCACCTCCGATTGACAAAGGACCTATGGGGGGAGCTCTGGTGGCATCTTGAGTGTTGCTTTTGTATATATATGGGTTTATGGGCCAAATTTTGTATAGGGTATTGGATACCCATTTTTTGTACTCATAGGGGTTGGGGGACTCAGGATCTTATGGGAAATTGTATATGTATATTTTTTGTAAACACTTATGACCTTTGATGATATATATATATATATATTTATCATGTGTGTCTCTCTGTTTTATGTTTTATGATGTCTGTTCAATGTGTTGACAAATGTATGGTGTTTTGTATATGATGTTGTTTAATGTGATAAATGCCAATCTAATGCTAGGTTAGCCATGTGATCTGCTACTTGATTAAGTGTTCTTGGAATATGTGTAAATGTGATGGAATCAAAGTTGAGAGATAGGAATCTAACATGTAGGTATTTGCGAAAGAGGCAAGGATCGTGGACATGATATACGTTATTGAGTTGTGGGACGATAAGTTGGGAATCTAATAGATTGCTAAGGTGACGAATGTGGTGGTGATTGGCCTTGGTGAGGACACCAATTATGGCATCTTATTCAGTTTAGTTGTTGGTGGTCAAGCCTAAACAAATGCCACTAGAGTGGAGAAAGATATGTGAGGGGGTATAGAGGGCCCAAGCAGCCAAAGCGAGATTCTGGGTCCAATGGTTGGCACTGTCGGAGTAATCGATGTGGTAGGTTGATGAATGATGCATTTGTCAATAACATTGATGATAGATCAGACATGAGGAGTGGTGGTGGTAAAAACTACTAAAAACTTTACAAATGTGTGCAAAGAGAAACCTAAGGTAGAGAGGCTATGCTTAGCCATAAAATTTCTTTAAGTACAACCCATTGACAGGTTTTTTGAGAGGGTATCCTTCTGGAGAGGCCAAGATGTAGGTGCCTTTAGTGAGGCAGTGTTGGAAAATGAAGGGTCCATGCCATGATGAATCAAATTTCCCATGGTCGAGAGTGTTGTGGGTGATATCATAGGCTAACATGAGATCACCTTCATTGAATGAGAGAAGGTTGACATGGAGGTCGAAGGTGGCTTTGGACCATTTTTTAGCTAGCTTATTGTGTTGTAATGAAGATCGACGATCTTTATCAAGCGATTCTAAGGTCAACAGGCGTTGCTTCTTTGGAGCAGTGTCGGGTAAGAGATTAATGGAAGTGCGTAATGTGGATATTTCACACTCGATAGGGAGGGTGGATTTGATCCCATGGACGAGGTGGAATGATGCAAAACCAGTGGAAGTTTTGACTATCGTGCGATAAGCCCATAAACCGAAAAACAACATATGATGCTAGTTGGTCTTATGTTTGTTGATGGTATGTTGTAGAATGGTTTTGAGGACTTTGTTGACAGCCTCGACCTGTCCATTGGAATGAGGGTATTATGGGGAGAAGAACTCATGGGTGAAGCCTAATTTTGAGGAGAGTTCTACAAATATCTTGTTCTCAAAATGTTTCTCGTGATCAAAATCTAACTATATTGGGACTTTGAACTTGGTAATGACATGGTGGAAGAAAAAACACGTTGCAATTTCAGATGTGTTGTTAAATATGGGCATGGATTCAGCCCATTTGGTAAATTAATCCACTACCATGACAATGTACTTGTGTCCATTACTGGATGGAGGATGGAAAGTCATGAATTCTATGCCCCATTTATAGAAGGGGTCGATTGTGATGAAGCGGTGTAGAAGAGTTGGTGGAGCTCATGCTTTTTTTGCATAAAGGTGGCATTTGTCACATTGCTTGACATCGTGGATGCAGCCATGAAAAAAAGTGGGCTAGAATTACCCTACTCGAATGATTTTTTGGGTGGTGGACATGCTAGAGAGGTGATCACCGCAAGCATCATTGTGGTCATTATTCAAGACTCTATCAACTTCATTGATGGTAATACATCGTCAAAGAATGGGCTCAACCCCACATAGATAGAGAATGTCTCTAATGAGGAGGTATCAGAGGGCCTGATGGCGAATGCATCGATGATTATCTTGAGAGAGTTGAGACCAAAACATTTTTGTATGAAGGTAGATGAGGATCTCATCTTACCAGGGGTCATCGGAGGGGATGAAAACAAGGTGTTCATCAGGGAAATCCTCATTGACGGGGGAAGCTTTAACGTTCGAGGGAAAAGATGAAATGAGTTCAGCTAGGATGAGAGATTTCTTGCTTTTGGGAGTAGAACTCTAGATCATATTCCTGGAGGATAATGATCCATCGGGAAAATTTTCCATTAATCTGTCGTCGACTAAGACAACACTGCATGGGGTTGGAATCTTCTATGACCTTGGTAGATCGAAGAAGAATGTAATGTCACCGTTTTAGGACTGTGAGGACAAATTATAATTGGAGTTTCTCATCATTATTATGTAGTAAATGACATGTTCATGCCCATCATCCCTTAATTAGATGAGGACTCCTAATACTGAAATGACTGAGGATGATAAGTAGAGGATGTAATCACGATCATAGTCTGGGGGAATAATCAAAGGGGCATTGGATAGGGTGGATTTCAAATCATCAAAAGTTTTTTGATCAAGTTTGTCCCATCGAAATGGGATATCATGACACAGTACGCATAGAAAACCATGTGCGCCAGTGGTGTAGTCTGGGACAAAGCGACGTAGAAAGTTGGATTTACCTTGCAAGCTCTGTAGTTGGCATAAATTACTAGGTGGTGGAATTTTTGTGATAGTGTGGACCTTGAGGGGGTCCACATTGATGCCATGTTGGGAGAGAATGAACCTGAGGAAGCTTCCAACCATGACGCAAAATATGCACTTGAGGGGGTTCAAGCGAATATTGTATTGGCGACATCGTTGGAAAACGATGCGTAAGTCGTCTAAATGTTGGGTTCACTTTTTGGATTGAGCAGTGAGGTCATCCAAATAGGCAAGGATGATGCAAGGAAGATCATTAAATATATAGGTCATGGCCCGTTGAAATGTAGCACCGATGTTTTTGAGTCCAAAAGGCATGACGCGATAAGAGAAGGTACCACACAGGGTAGTAAAAGTGGTTTTGTATTGATTTGCTAGGTGGATTTGAATTTGATTATAGCCGAAGAACCCATCCATAAAGTAGAGTGCTTCACATATGGCACAATCATCGATGATTTGGTCGATGAAAGGGGTTGGGAAGTTGTCTTTCATAAAATCCCAGTTGAGATCGCGAAATTCTGTGCAGACATGAATAATTCCCTATTTTTTGTTAACAGGGACAGGGTTGGAGACCCACGAAGTGTACACAATGGGGTAGATGAAACCTGTAATGCATAACTTGTCAATTTCAGCTTTGATAGACATAGCTTTGGATGGGTGGAGGGAGCATTTATTTTGATGAACGGGGGCGATATTCAACCAGGTGTCGATTCGATATTCGACTATAGAAGGATCTAGTCCAGGAATCTCCGTATATGACGAAGAAAAAATGTACTGGTAGTCCTGAAAGAGAGCTTTATAAGCAATGATTTCTTCAAGGGAGCATGCGATGTCAATGGTGATTTCTTCTATGATTCCCGGTTTAGTGGAAATGTCAATTTTGATGGTGGGGAATATATTGGCCAGTTTTCCTTCTTCAAAAGCATCGGGGGAAGAGATAGGGTTTTTGAACCAATCTATATTCCCTTAAGGAATAAAATCCTTGGTTTCGATTGTGCACAGGTAAGATTGGGTAGCAGGGTGAAAGGACTCATGTGAAAGGAAAATCACTCAATCATGGAGCACATTCCATGGGAAATAAGGGGTAGTGAGTTCCTCTAAGATATCCTCATCACAGTGGAAAGTAAAAAAATATAGGGGATCTGGGGAGGTGATAGGGGGAACTGTCAATGGGTAAGTGTTTTTGTCCTTGAGTGGTGAGGACTTAGAAGGGATACTGTGTACGGGGTGTGATGGCTCGCTTGACATGAATCAAATGTCACGATATTATGGATGTAACCTTGTTTGCTTGGGGACTGATGAAAAAATATAACGAATGTCAGTAATGTGAGCCTCTGTGGGGGGTAACTGGGAGGATTTTGTCCAAGACGTGTGGCATATTGTGACTAATGTTTGTAGAAATTGAGGCAAATATGGGAAATGATGTGTAGTGGCCATATTCAAAGCATATGGCACAAGCGAATTTGGTTTGTAACCCTTTATTGCATGTGGTTGAGGACTTTGTAGTAGCAATGGATGTACTTGGTGGAGTGGCAAGCAATGTGGTTGCTTTGGGGAGCTAGATAAGATTGCACAACTCGGGAAGAGTAGGACATCTGTTAGTGGGGTGTCCTTCTCTTTCGCATAGTGCACAAGGAGGTTGAGCTCGGGGAGGAAGTGGAGCTATGGGATCGTTCTTCTTTCATCTACCCCCAATGGTGGTGGGGTTGTCTCTAGTTGGGGGTGGGGGTGGTGTGGCAGGATCATGTACTAGCATCTACATCGGTAATCCCTTTTTCCTAGGAGGGAGAGATGGTGTAGGAACCATAGTGGGTGGAATGAGATACCATATAGGGATGGAAAGAACCATGTTTGGAAGGGTGAGAGTAGTAGCTACTTGGAATGATTGGAATCTAGGTGGAGGGTAGAAAAAATGAATTTGGGTAATGGCTTGGTGGACTATCTCCCAAATTTGGATTTTCCCTTGGAGGGGGGGGAAATCCAGGATAAGTGGTGTAGTGGGGTTCTCAGGGAATTCTTGAGGTAATAGTGCTTCGACTCATGGAATTTCGATGTGGGGAGGGGACTCTGTGGGAGGAGTATTGTCTCTGATATCTATTCCATTAGAATATACTACACACACTTGTGCTGAAGGGTGTAGGAGAGGTGGTTCTCCATGATACACCCCCAACAAGGATGGGTCCTTGAATATTATAGGGCCCATGTCGATGACCGAAAAATCATCTGAGCTAGTGCAAACAAGGGGGAGGATGTTATCAATGTTGGCAAAATGATTAGGCTCATAATGTGTAAGTTGGTCGATGGTGATGATTTTCCTGTTATGGGGGAACATCATAGTAGGAAACACAAAAGAGGATACCACCTTCATAACATACATCTAGCTACGCCCAAACAAGATATTGTAATCAAGTGTTGCGTCGATAACTTCAATGTCGATGAGGATGGTTTTTCCCCCAAGTTATACAGGGACATTTTGGAAGAGCCCTTCAGGGGATGATGGGCGACTGTTGTAATCTCTTTGGGTGATGAGAGATGGTACTAGCTCAAGTGAGCCAAGTTTTTTCCATACTTATTTGGACATGATGCATGTGGATGTGCCTTCATCGATGATGCATCAATGAACGATGATGTTCCAGATATTAACTAGTATTTGGAAAGATACCTGGGTGGGGAGGCATGGTTCTTCGCTATCAAGATCATAGGTGATAAGTCGAGTATCAACTCGGTCGACTACCCCCAAGGCAGAAAGCAAGGATTTCTGTTGAGATGGATAGGTTTGGAGGACCTCCAATATAGGCATGGCTACAAGAGACTAAGCTAAGTCATCGAACAGGCTGTAGTTATGGGATTCCCTAGCATGAGGGTTATGTACATTCTGTCATAATGACATACAAGGTATATGAGGGTTTGGTTCAGTGTCAGGGCATGGAATCATCAATGGTTGTCTAGCTCTAGATGGAGCCTCTTTTGAGGTGGTTGGGGTAGATTCAGGGGGAATAATTTATTGACAACCACCTGTTTGCAGAAGAATCTCTTCTTCATTAGTAAGGAGAATGTTGTGATCGACTGGATTTCCAAGTTGATTGGGACTCGGGTTTTGATACTGCCCCATTTGTGGTGGGGAAAGGATTATATCCTCTTCGGTATTCATCACACCTTGGTGTGGAATAGGGTTTTGCAAAACAGCTGAAGGTGGTGGTTGAAAATAATGTTGTGGGGCCTGTTGAGGGGCAAGAAGCGCTGGAGGGAATTGTGTATTCATGGATTCTTTCATCCATTTGAAGTCGAAAATTTGGGGGAAATGGTGTGTATAATGTCCATTCTCACCACATGGAGTGCAAGGGAAGTTAGTTCTGAGGTTATTTTTCTTCCCTTGTCATGGCTAATTGTTATTGTTTCCCCCTTGGGGGTTTTGGTTGCCTTGATTCTGGTTTCCCCAGGCGAGACGATTTTGTTGAGGGTTATTTCCTCCTGGTCCTGGGTTGTTATTGTTTCTATTTTCCCCTTTCTTCTTGGCATTATTTGGCTGATGGGACAGATTATTCATATTCAATTGTTCAAAATTCTGAACTTGTTGAATGGGAGAAGGTTAAACAAAGTTAACTACGACATGTGGTTTCCTTGGTGGAGGAGCAACTGGCTGGGGAGGACCAGGAAATGGAAAATAAATATTTTTTTGTGGAGACGATCCATATGGCGTATAGGAAGTTAACTGTGAGATTGAAACATGTGGACTTCCTGTGGTCCTTACTGTTATCAGGATAATTGTTAAGTGCATACACAAATCAATCCCCCTAGCTTCACTATGAAACTAGAACAAAACAAGACAGGACATGGTGCTTTCCCTAAGATTTAATAATCAAATTTACTACCAAAGAAGAGATAAGTGGCATACCTTTGAATATCGCTTCCTTATATCTTTGTTGTCCTTGATCCATTTTAGTTCGCTTGTGATATTGGATGTGCAATGACACAAACCAACCAAAGTGAAAGAAACAATAGTATAATCAATGAAAGCTTATAGATGTGATCAAGGAGCCATGTAATGAAATGAGAATGATTCTATGGGAAAGAAACATGCCACTGTATTATATAATGTAGAAGAAAGATACAACCAGATGAATTGATGTTGTCAGGTTCCTTCCAATAGTTCCTTGCTTCCCACACACTTCTTGCTCCAAGGATTCTAAGACCATGGATCTGATAGCTACTCAAAATCTATCTTGACAAGGAAAATCTCAAAGCCAATCTAACCAAGCTAACAATATCAATCCAAACTCAAGCTAACTTTCTCCATGAGAGCTCCTCTTCTTTTATAAGCTGAAGAGGATAAGGTGAGGAGGTTAGGATGATCCCACTAAATCATGAAAGCGAGCAAGATCCAAACTATTTAGAGGCCACCTCACCATAGAAGCTTATCCTTTTAGAAACATTGAGAAGATGCTCATTTTTCCCACGTACAGGAATTTCCGCACCCTAGCTATAGTGCAACTTGCGGAAACTCCGCAACCTAGCTATAGTGAAACCTATGAAAATCAGGCATTACCGCACCTTATGTATAGAGAAACCTATGGAAATCCTCTTTAATAGGGTTTTTGCAAAGGAAAATGCAACTTCTTCTCTCAGTAAAAGTTATTCTCCCTTCTTTCTTCAGGAATTCAGGCCACTGACCCCTCTGAAGGAAACATATAGGCTTACATCATTGATGATCATAGGGATGCCGAAAATAATGTGTAACAGAGAGCCCCCCAAAGTATGAAGTTAGAACAGAGTGATAGCTGAAATACTTTGTCGAGTGTGTGTAGGGAACAAGGAACGCATTGGTCGGAAACCTGCCAACAAGCAAGGAAATACAATACAATAATATATCATCACTAAGGTAGGAATTCTCATACTCAGAATACAAATGACTCAAAGAATAAATGCCAACATGCAAAGATCCATGTCAAGTAAGATAGGTCATGTCCACCAAACATACACGATGGATCCATGCCAATATGACTCAAATCTGAACATAGCCACCAAAAATACACTGTGCATCTATGTGTTAAAGACTCAAACTTGAACATATCCATGAGACATACAATGTGGATCTATGCAACCGTACAAACTAAATATACTCCAACGCAACCTGAATTTGTCAGAAAAGATCCAGGGTCTTCATCTCCACCACTCTATAGTACGAATCTAACTATGTGAATACATGTGTTGAAGTCGAACATGGTAGAAACCACTTGATTATCGGCCATTAGTGTATAGCGTTAACAAGTGCGAGGGAAATCACCATTAATTTCAATGACTCCCAAGGTACTCTAGTACAATCCAACGAATGTGAATTAATGAGATGAAGTTGAACACTCGACAAAATCTCTCGATCAGGGGTCAATAATGAAAACCCACTGTCAAAAGTGAGGAAACCTGCCATTGAGGCATGCAAGTTCCATGGTACCAATTGATTTCTAAGTCTAATTCCTAGATAATGAGTAGAAGTCAAAATGAAAAGACTCATCATAGGAGGGCCTTAATGTATCCCCCAAGAGTTTTAAAAAGCTTCAAAAGTTGAAAAGTTAGTTAGGAGTTGAGGGCTTGATCGAAAACACTGGAATCGCGGTACCCCTTGAACTCGTAAAGACATAAGTGTGTAACACTGAATCGTAACAAGCTGGAAGCAGGAAGGATATATACAGGGTGGTACTTAGATCCCCATGAGCTTGATCCATTACTATATTGCAATTATATCTCATTTAGCGATATCCGAGAGCTTTATTCAAGTATTACGGGGAAGAGGTAGAGTTTCAGAATGAGATGCAGAAAAAACATGAGTTGCAAGGGCGGTGGGATATCCTACTTCTACCATATCACTAGTGGGTGTTTTGTTTCCTTGGTTGACCTTCAATGAAACAGAAATCAAGTGCACGTGATGCAGTGAAATCTCAGTCGCATTTCTATAGTTCAGTTCTGCATTCATAGGGTTGCATCAGTTCCTCTCGTTCAACAATTGGACCATAATCCTACATGATCGAGAGCTAGATCAGAGGCATAATCGGGAGCACCAAAGCAAAGGTATGTAGGCTTGACCAATCCCAACCATGAACCACTGATCTCATTTCTAAACCAATTGATAGAGGTAGTAAGCCATCTTACGAAGAATAGTGATAGAGCAAAGTAAGGTCGTCCCAAAACCTTCATTCACTTGGCCTCCCGGCCTCTCCCTGGGAATCAATTTGTTAGTGTTCTCGAAGCCTGATTTATTTAGATCTTTTATGAGGGAAATAGGGAAGCGAGGTAGAGTATGTTTATGTTTTTCCTGGTGCCACAGAAGAGAAGTCACTTATTTATGGGACAGATTCACCAAGGAATGACCTGAAATCATAGCTAATAAATCGAACATAAATGCGCTTTTAACCCATAAATACAGCAAACAAGGAGCACCATACATGGCTTTAGAAATTCATTAAGTTGGCTATGTTTTCCTGGCCCATCCCTTCTTCTGGCGGCCCTCAATCCCCACCTCACTATATGTACACAAATTTTTCTTGGGTACATTCCAGTTAAAATGATACGAAACTCCGGCTCTTTTCTTACTCTGTTCTGAACCAATGACACCAGCTGATCCATCTTGAGTAAACGGAAAGCTAGCCCTATTATCCCAGAGGGGTGCTATAATTTGTTCATTCATTCCGTCAATCAATCCCTAATCAAAACTTCCCCTCTTATAAACATTAAAACACGCTTTCCCAAACCCTCTAAGAAAAGAGAAAGAACAAGAACATAATAGAATACAAAGAGCCCATATATGTTTGATTCGATAGATGGGTTGGGGTGGGCCCTCTTAAACAACCCGAACATCTTGCTAATTATGTTATGAAGTTAACAACCCTCTTCCCTCTAATTTAAGCCCAACCCTTCCGTAGTGGGCTTATAATTGAGGAAGTATTTAGATGTCAAGGTCAATTTCTCTAATATTATAAGGGGAGATCGAATACAACAAGAAGAGGGAGGGATACTAGGGTTAAGTCCTACCCATACTTAGAAGGATGGTTACTCATGAAGGGATGTAAGGTTACCAATGCTAATAGAGATGGATATAGAGGAATAGAACTAACAAAGAAGAGGAATAGAAAAGAAGAAATACTACTAACAACAAGAAGAGGGATAGAACCAGAAGAGGAAGGGATACTAACTCTATTAACCGAATACCTACCTTATAATATTAGAGCCTACTCTTATTGTTGTAGTAAAGGCCAGTAAAGAAAAAAGGACAGTTAGGCAGGCCAGTGAAGACGAGAAATGTGACTTCTCATCTTGTAAATAAGGTTTTCTTGCTTGGGAAAGGAAGGTAGGCATAAACTCTATTCTCTTGGGTGTATTAATTTCAAGGAGGTGGGTGGAATAAATAAGGTTGGGTGGGAGGAGTCAATTCTAGAACAAAATTTGTTTAAAGAAAGCCAACGGTAAAGATCTCTCGTTCTTAAATATCTTGTCTATCCTTCATTACTGGGTTATACCTTATCTATGGCATTATATATAAATATATCATTCTTTCTATATATATATATATATATATGTCATTTTGGTTGGGCCCTGACATGAACTCTATATTTCATGCACGTCAATTTGAAAGTCGTTCAAACGCTTGAACTAAGGATTGCTCTTCAAATTCATTAGCTACTCATAATCCACTATTAGCGGTTCAACTCAAAACGTCTCTGGCCACTCTTTATGATTTAACCATTGATAAATGTAATTAGATTAGATTATATACATAATTACGCCAACCCACCAACCAACCAACCAACCTAGACCAATAAAAATATCTTTCTTAGTGGATAATCCCATATTGTACTTACTTCTACTAAGGTAAGCACTACCCCTACAATGAGGCCATTTCTTTACAAGGCCATATTGTGGCAAGGCCATAGTAATAGTGCTTAAAGCAGATAGCATTATAAGCGTCCCTCCGGAGGATAACAAACCAAAGCATCGATCTATTTAATAAAAAAAGCGCGTATTATTAGTCGCCCATGATGAACGTAACCCTCTCAAATGGATTCAAGTGGCATTAAATCGCATGGAAATGGCCCTCTATATGCGTGGTTTGATGAATATGAGTTCGAGAAGAAGAAAGGGAAGGTGCAGTGAGCCCCTTTCCTCTCTCTATTCTCTTGGGGCTGGCTCCTTACCCCGAGACTTCAGCAGTCTGGTCTTGGCCCGACTTACTCTCCATATGGCCTATTAACCTCTATCTGGCCTACCCTTCATCCATCCATCCTTACCTCTGAGAGGGACTACTCTTGCCCCTCATTTCATGAAATTCTTTCTCAATATAGAAAAAGAACTTCTTTCCAAAACTAATCCCTAGTGTAGTGGTAAAGCAGTAGTTAAGTAGTAAATCAATTGAAAAGGGGTCATTTGGAAATGGGTCAAATTCTCAAATAAGTAATAGAAAAAGAGATAATTTTATGTATATGATTTTTGGGGTCTTATAAGGGAGATCTCCTCTAGTAACAGACTATAAAGGGAGAGATCCTATTCGATGGAAATCATAATACAACGTTCAGGCTCTTTGATAGCACGTAATTACCTGGAGACTTAGAAGTCAAAATGAATAATTGAAGTTCAGAGATAACGTTTCGAAAGAAGAGAAAAATAACTTATTTCCACAAAGTAGTCCCAAGCGCAATTACCTATAGGCAAGACAAATTATTAAGGTGAGGGCGATACGAAGATTGACTTCCTATTGGTCAAATCCTATTCTATGGCTCTGGAGTTATATGCCTTTTGAGATCACTCTTGTAGTAACATACTTTAAGGGAGATCTTGGGAGATTATATGGCTATTTGGAATAGATAGCATAAGAGCTAACTTAACACTAACTACCCTTATTTTACTAAACCCTATATACACTAACAACCGATATTTTACTAAACCCTATACCGGGAATATCGGACCAATCGCACCAACAGACTAAAGCATTCCTTGTTCTCAGCTGGGTTCTTGCCTGTTCTTAAGTATCGTTCTCTATTGGATCCATATCCGCACCAATTGATAGAATGCACATTTACAAACACATCAAACCCTCTCTCTCATTCATCAGCTGGCACTAAACCCTAGTTTGGAAGAGCAGGAGATTCCAATGGGATTTATGTCTCACGCTATTACTTTCTTCAACTGCATGAATCACGAGTAGGAGGGAACTTGTTCGGTTTGTCTTTCTAAGTAAATTATACTCGTTTGACTGGATTCAGATTGGGTGAGAACCAAGGTATGATAGTTATGCCAATCACTAGTCTGCGTATGTGCATGTGCTAGAACGCTCAGTGACACTGCTATAATGAATTCCTGGAAGTGTAATTCTTGATGACAGAATTCGATTAGACATCATAAGCGTCCGCGAGAGAAATTTGTCACTGAAAGCATGAATCAACAAAGTTTGTTCTCATTTTGACTTCTGATCATCCAACTTGATGCTCGAATGCCTTATTATAGTCCCATTATTAATGTCCTTAGCTTGGCCATGCTCTTTTGGAGTCCAATAATTATGATTGATTAGTTAGGATTGATCGGAGTTATCTTAAACACTAAATGAGAATGGTTAGTTTTAGCCACTACGAGTGAGATCAAACTACTTAACCGATCGATGAAGCACAAAGCATGCATGGTTCGATCTATGAGAAAGCAGTTCAACAGGCCTATATTGTGAGAACTGTGCATAAGAGGCAATCCGGTAAGTTACAGATGGTGTAAGCGTTAGGTATACATAAGGCCGCGAGGAAGAAGTAAATTTCACCCATGTCCCTTGCAGCACTTGGGATGAAGGTGAGGAATCGAGGACCAGCTGAAGTGGAGGAAGTTCTTCATCAGTTTCAATGACACGAAACGGGTAACAAGATTTGAGGTAGATAGTAACAAGTGATTCAAGACTGACTCAGGGATGGTCGATGCAATAGAATGCTTAAGGACTACAGAAATGGCCGACACAATAGAAGGATTTATGGGTTGAACATCTCTTTGAACATATTGACAACACCACAATTGTCTTGAACACACTGACTCAACAACAAGGATCACAGACCAATTTTTAATCTCATAAAGGATTATGATCAGGAGACAAGTGGATTTTCCAACCTAGACACAAAGTGAGTGAAAGGGTGTCATGTTCAAAAAGTGACTCTTCCATAGAATGCAGGTTTAGATACATTTCTTTCCCAATTTCCCCCCCACCATTTCTGGCGAGTACCTCTTTATTTTTACACGAGCTTGAGGAGGAAAACATATGCTTGAACTGTAAGCTCATCCTTCATATGAGTCCCTCAGAGTATGCTTAACGAACCCTAAGAAGGATTGGTTTGGTCCCATATGGGCCTTTCGATGTTTGTTTTACGAGTCCAAAGAAAGAAAACTCAGGGGTTTTTCATGTTTAGAGTCTGAAAAACACTTAAAGAGAACTCTCTCATTTCTGTAAAGTAATTTGATGAGATTGAAAAAGTGATAACTCATCGCTCATCAAATGTTTTCTTCAAATACTTTTACGAGAGTGAAAAGAACAAGATCACTCAACAATATTTTCATGTTTAGAGAGTCTGAAAAGAGCTTAAAGGGAACTCCAGGGTGTTCCGTTTTCATATAACCTTTATGAGTCTGAAAAAGTGATAAAAGTTTACTCGTTTACATTCTTAGTTATTTACGAGCACGAGAAAGAACAAAGGCTAAGCTCAAGATTGTTTTCATTTTTACGCAAGCTTAAAACCAAAACAAAACTATGCTTGGGATAGATTTTATTTTTCACAAGCTTAAAACTAAACAAAACTATGCTTGGACCTGGTTTCATTTTTTACACAAGCTTGAACCAAAGGAAACTATGCTTGAGGTAGGTGGTTTCATTTTTACACAAGATTGAACCATAGAAAACTATGCTTATACTTCCTAATGCATAACAAAGGGATGGTTGGTACTTAGCCCCCATCTTAAGAAACTAGCGGCTTTAACTTCAGCATGGATTTTAGAGGCTTTAAGCATTTCCCCCCAAGCTTTGTTTCATCCAACGACATAGGTGGATGAAAGGAAGATTCAAACTATAGACAAAGGACTTGACTCAAAAAGAGAGGGGAAAGACTCACTAGAAAATTTGGGTCATTTTTTGACGGCTCTTTCGATGCTTTTTCGATGTTATGTCATGGATGTTGCGACAAATCTTGAGTCTCCAAAACATCTCTTTAGGTGACGTGGCATGTGCGATGAACCTGGTTTTTCATCGCAAGTGCGACGCCAATAGGGAATTTGTCACGATTGTGACAAAAAAGAAATACCATCGCCAGAATGACTAAGTAAACCAATCGTTGAAAGAGCAACCAACTAGGGAAATCGTCACAAGAGTGACCATAAAGAGAGCTCGTTGCACCCTTGACAATATTGGCAAAGTAATGGAAAATTTTATGACGAAGTGGTCATCGCAATTGCGATGGACGTAGGGTATATTACGACGAATTTGGAATACAATTTTTGTAAACTTATATAGAAAGTTTGTCACTAATGGAAAAGTTTGTTATGGAGGGTTCGTCACGATTGCGACGAATGTGCGATGAAGTTCCAATACAATTTTCGTGATTTGTATAGCAAGTTCGTCGCTAATGGAAAGTTTGTTATGAAGGGTTCATCACAATTACAACGAAAATGCGACGAAGTTGCAATACAATTTTCGTAATTGTATAGCAATATCATCACAAAATTTGTACATGTCGTCGCAATTGCGACGACAATAATTTATTTAAAAATAAAATAAAAATAAACATTTTTGAGAAAAAAAATCAAAATTTGATTTTTGAGCCAATTATAGAAGGTGCTATAATTGGCTCAAAAATTTCATAGGGACTACCCCCCTTGGCTTCACTAGGAGTTGGCCTATACCAAGGAGTTGAGGATCAGGTGACAACACCTTGACTCGATACTTTCCCCCAAGGACACACCAAGTGGATTGAAGGTTTCTTCCACGTTAACCCAGGTGTGTATTAGGATGACAACATGCGCATTTCTCATAAAGACACATTTGATTTAGATGAAAGTTTGAATTTTGTGATGCATTGTCACGAACTCATTTTCACCTGCATGACTAATCCGCGTGATAAATTCATCTTAAAATTTCTATGGTCTTTCTTCTATACACTTGCATTCTAGATTTTGTCGATCTCTAATCAAGTTCATGAATACGGTATTTCATCTATGTGTCTAATTTGTCAAGTTCATTCTCATGGTACTAGTTTTCTTTGTGCAACATCATGCATCTAGTATTGACTTTTCGTCAAGCATATCTAATATGGATAGCCTTTTCTTAACTGACTCACAATGCCTTTTCCTCAAATGTTGAAAAATATTTTACAATAAATTTTAGAAAATTTAAGAAAGAACCAAAGGTATTAAAACCCTATAACTTCTAATAAGTTTCCCCTTGGTTTCCTTTTAACCATGGCCCCACGTACACTTTCATAGGTTGCTCAACATAAACTTTCTCAAACTGTGAGTGTTCTTTCCCTAATACCACTATTGGTAAATTAAAGATACACAATTACAACATGAAAGAAATATATGAGGAGAATATATCATTTATTGATGGAGTCATTGATATGATATGATTACACCCTTTTATTTGTAAGTATGGTAGTTGTTCTCCCTATTCACCCCTAACTGCCAATACTATCATTTAAGTTAAAGTTTAACCTAATTGGTGACTTAGCACACGTGACCTTTATTGCTTATCACTTTATTATATTACGACTATGCAATATATTGATGAGTGCCAATTATTCTAACATACCATTATAACTTTTTACGATAGAAAAAAAGTAAACTAAATCATGTTACTATAGTAGTGAACTAGTGATCTAATCCTAAGTCCCCTGATGCAAAGACACGAGACACAAAGGAAATGAGAATATGAGTATCCGATATAGACACGATGACCCTCAAAATTAGGATAGAGAGCTCCCCAAAGTATGAAATTAGAACAAAGTGGTAGCTGAAATAATTTGTCGAGTGTGTGTAGGGAACAAGGAACACATTGGTCAGAAACCTGCCAACAAACAAGGAAATACAATACAATAATATATCATCACTGAGGTAGGCATTCCCATACTCAGAATACAAATGACTCAAAGCATAAACTCCGACATGCAAGATCCATGTTAAGTAAGATAGGTCATGGCCACCAAACATACACTGTGGATCCATGCCAATATGACTCAAATCTGAACATAGCCACCAAAAATACACTGTGGATATATGTGTTAAAGAATCAAATTTGAACATAGCCATGAGACATACAATGTGGATCTATGCAACAATACAAACTGAATATACTCTAATGCAACCTGAATCTGTCAGAAAATATCTAGGGTCTTCATCTCCACCACTCTATAGTACGAATCTAACCATGAGAATACATGTGATGAAGTCAAACATGGTAGAAACCACTTGAATATCATTCATTAGTGTATATCATTAACAAGTGTGAGGGAAATCACCATTAATTTCAATGACTCCCAAGGTACTCTAGTACAATCCAACAATGTGAATTAATGAGCTGAAGTCGAACACTCGGAGAAATCTCCCGATTAGGAGTCAATAATGAAAACCCACTGTCAATAGTGAGGAAACCTGCCATTGAGGCATAAAAGTTCCAAGGTACCAATTGATTTCTAAGTCAAATTCCTGGATAATGAGTTGAAGTTGAAATGAAAAGACTCGTCATAGGAGGGCCTTAATGTATCCCCCATCAATGACATGAAACAAGTAACAAGATTTGAGGTAGATCAGAGTAACAAGTGATTTAGGACTAAATTAGGGATAGCTGACGCAATAGAAGGCTTAGGGACTACAGAAATGGCCAACACAATAGAAGGATTTCCTAGTTGAACATCTCTTTGAACATATTGACAACATGACAATTGTCTTGGACACATTGACTCAACAACAAGGATCACAAACCAATTTGTAATCTCATAAAGGAGTATGATCGAGAGACAAGTGGATTTTCCAACCTAGACACAAAGCGAGTGAAAGGGTTGTTATGCATCAAAATTACTCATTGTGATGATGGCTAAATGTCGTCATTATAAATATTGCAAGTGTCTCATATTGGTTGCAAATGTTGTTAGTGTCACAAACATCACATTGACTATGTCGCCTCCTTAACGACATCGTAAGGACATTAAGACACCTCAAAGACTAGTTTGAAGAAAGAAAATCAATTGACAAAAGAGTGCAAACCTTGTGCCACTGGAAAAAGCCACTAAAACATCAATTTTGGGAAAGAGCGCTCCCCTATATACTGACAGGGTGCACTGGCACTCTGTACTCCCTTACAGAGGAGCGTTCCAACTCTTTTTTCCCCTTTTGAGGGAGCGCTACTTCTTTTTGGGTGAAATTCGGTTTGTTGGAGGAAATCAGGGGACAATCCCCTCAATATCTGAAGGTAGTTGGGTTCAAATCTTGGGTCAAGGCATGATCCTAGGAGAGATCCACAACTGAAGGACCTCAACTTATCCCAAATATCTCTCAAGTGGTTAGGCCTCTCTAAACCTATATACGGAGGCCTCATGGTAGAAGGGGGATGGAGATGTGAAACTTATGATCTCATGAGTGATATTTCATCAAAGCAATTAGTGTAGATTACTTGAGCAAAGGTGTTGGACAAGGAGAACTAGAAGAAGTTATTGCACCTTCATTCAAAGGATTATAAGTACTTTTACTTGTTCTCATTAATAATCAATGCTTGGCATGTTTCTTTCAAACTTATGCTTGTCCCATATGAGTTTGTCTGTAGTATATGGATCTATGTTTGAGCTAATATCAGTGGAGTAGGAAGTCTTTTGTACCTTTGTTTGTTTTACAGGACCTATCAGGGAGCTCAATATCAAAGCTCAGCCAGGAATTTGCAAGGAAAAACATTGCTAATAAGGTACATATATTTCTCCTTCTCTTTCATTCATTAGCTTGATAGGATCTAAAAGGAAGTCAGTATCCATGTTAAACACTTTTCTGTCTTGGCCTTAGTAGTCTAGAGACCAAGAGGGAATCCACTTGTCCACAGGGGGATTCACCTACAACAAAAATTGGCGACTCCACTGGGGAGGAGATTTGATTTTTGTTTCCATTCCCAGATCTTGTTTTGGCCCTTTGCAGACTGATTTGATCTTCTCAATATTGTCATGTTGATTATTAGATTTGTTTGATTGCCTCTTTATGTCATCATGATCACCCTGATTGACTGAATTTCCTTGATTTCTTGAGTTTCTGGGCTTTTTTCTGAGTTTTTGGAGAAGAGTGCTCCCCTTCTGCTATTTTCAAAGCGCTAGCACTCCCCTTTAACCTTACATAGAGTGCTAGAATGCTCTGGTTCCCCTTACACTAGAGCGCTACCCCATTTTTGTGAGAAATTCTCCTGAATTTTCATCTTCTGAAGCTATTTCTTGGTTTTGGATTTTGCTCAGGGACCCATACTCTTAGTCCATCTTGATATTGGCTTTCAAACACCTTTATTTCTGAGAATTCATCCTTTTTTTTTTGGGATTTTGACATTTTCTTTCCTTTCCTTGAAGTCACTCTTTGTCTTTACTGACCTAGAGTTAACTTGTTGTTTTCTTCTCCTTTATCTGACTGAGTGAAAATTTTTGTGAGGAAATCCAAAGGTTTGTGAACCTTTTCATTTGATATTTGGGGTCAACTTTCCATCATTTCTCTTTTGTTTGAGGTTTTCTTTTGTTCTTGTTTGCAATTTGGTTATCTTTGTCCTTATTGTTTATTCACAACGATAGTGTATTTTTGTTTTGTGTAAGGTTTGCTTCTCATTGTTTAATCCTGAAATCTGATTGACATTAGAAGTATTACATCTGATCATCATTCACATATAAGAAAAAGGACATGTTTTAGTGATTTGTTTGGATATTAGAAGGAATTTATGAAATTTTAGCATTCCATTGGATTTGATTGAGAAACAATTGTATGAGGACATTGCATTTTAGTGTTTAATAGTGAAAACAACTTTTCTCCTTCCCTTAAATAGCCATTCATGGAAAGAAACGATTGCTTATCATCTTCTTGTGCATTTTTGGGAATTGATTCATCATACCATCGATTTCATTGTCATACACCCTTTGAGTAAAGAACAACCATAAAATCAACGCTAATTAAAAATTATCTAGAAAATTTTTGTTTTTAGGATCTTCCACCAAAATTAGACTAGGATTAGCACTTTGGATTAGGCTATGAGTACAAATCTCCAAAGTTTTAAAAACAAACATTAGAATCCTGAGATAGGGAGAGTCAAATCCAATTGTTGTATAGGATTTTTGGTATCCCCCTCTCACACAGGGGTTACGCATGAGGTTTCATTCGGATGAGTTACAGAGATTATCCCTCCGTGGTTCAATTGTTTGTAGTGGTCAGATCATATATTGGGGGTCACTTGAGGGTATACCCATGATTATGTGTGGGAGCCTCTCGAGTTGATTTCAGACTTGTTATCTTTCCCATATGTTCAGATCAGACTGTCAACTGTACCCTCCCAGGGGATGAATGCGAGTTGGTGTCCTTAGTTGCCATGATCCTTAAGTACGTACACAAGGTGATGGTGAAGGGAAGTCTCACCGTACCTGGAACAAACATTGGTCAAACTCAATCGAGCTCCTTGGAGGGTAAATCCACAATTACTACGTGGAATCTTGCACCAAGGTGAAAGTTCGTTAAGAAGGTCGCCATTGTAACTGTTCCACCATATCCTAGCCCCTTCTTGAATTGGTCACATGACGTTGGATTTCAACACCAACTAGTACAATCATCGAGAGAAGTCTTGTTTGCTTGGTTTTGATTCCTAGATTTTTTTAGCGTATGATGTTTCTTTTTGTTAGTTGGCCCTAGATTTTCAGCGTGTATTGTTATTCTCCAAAATTGAGCCTATAGACGATAAAGGTCTTCGCTGATCACATAGGATGCAAGGGTTTCCTTTGGAAGGCTACCAAACCTTACTTCCTAACCCTCCAGAAGACAACTACCATGGAGAGGTAGAAAATCAATCTAACGCTGGGAGTGTTGTTACTCCTCCATTAGACAAACAAGAAGGCGCTTTGGTTATGGTTGTGAATACCACTCCTCGCACTACATATGTGATGGTAACCCCTCTTGAACCACTTTTACTTTGTTTAGAATTCCTTGGGAATGTCATAGACGAAGAGCTCCCACAATTATCGGAGAGAGATTTTACCGAAACATATATGGGATCCACATAACCAACTTTTGGTGATGAGTATAGGACTCCTGTTCGTCCTACCACTACAGTAGATATGAATCCCTCACCTGCTCATTCTTTATGGAGGAATTCATTAGTACATGATCTTTATGAGGATTTTTAATCTATTTGACAACCCTTTCATCCTCATGACCCTCCTGGTGAAACAGGACCATCCAGTCAAACTATCAATCACCCCATCGATTAGGTCATTAACCCTACCATTGCATCAATACAATTCTATCCTAATGTTGGACTCATCACCTCTACTCATTCCCAAGGCACCTTGATCCCTACCCCTGCTATTACAAACTTTCACTCTATAGCTTGACATGTTCCACATAATCTTGTTGGGACATCTTTGCACTAGAGAATCCAGACCCTTGCCAGCCAAATACAATCGAGTGGAGGGAAACAACATATAGCGGACCTATACTTTATTAAGGACCACCATTCTATGGCGGCCCTACCCCTCCCAGGGGATAACCCCCTTTTCATTTTCCTTCTAGAGGGAAACCTCCCTTTTCCAGTCATACCCCAATCGTTAATCCATTGCTGGCAGGGGGGAAACCTTCGTTTGTTGGAAACCCTTCACAATCCTAGGGAGTGTCTTCAGGAGAAACTTTTACCCAACCCCACATTAGGGGGAACTCATATCATAACCCACAAGGAGGAGTATCAAATCCTATTCCTTTCGGAACATCTTATGGACAACCTTATCCAGGCGACATCCCGAACACCACCTGGAGTCCTCAGGGACAACAACCTTATCCTCCCCATGGGCCTAATGTGTATATGCCTCCGGGATCTACTCCTTACCCTCCTCAAGGGAAAAATGTTTCTCCTCCTTATGGGCAAGAAAATAACCCGGCTTATAATGCTCAAAACCCACCGGGTTATGCAAATGTTTCTCAGCCATCACCGAACCCTGCTTATCCTGGCCAACAACAACCCTATGTAGGAGGACCTACTGGTTACAATTATCCACCTAACCCAGTTTATGGTCCTACTGGTGTTCCTATGCCACACCAGTATCATCCAAAAATTAACCAAAAGTTACCTTTCCTTGCAAATATAGATCTCCCAGACTTGTCTTGGTTAACTAATGATCCTATTTTTCATTCACCGGTTTGGCCAATTATTCCAACTAAACTTCCTTCTGATATTCTAAAATTTGACGGTAAATCTGGAGAAGATCCAAATAACCATGTGATGACTTTCCATTTGTGGTGTTCATCAAACTCCCTCATGGATGATTCTATACGTTTGCGTCTTTTCCAGTGAACACTTACGAGCTCAGCAACAAAGTGGTATATTGAACTACCACGTGCTTCTTTTCATGATTTCAATTCCCTTGCCATGTCTTTCCTCAGGCACTTTCAACTACCTATTCGCTACGAGATGGGTACTAAACTCTTGACCTCCCTTCATCAAACTAACTCTGTGCATATATTTGACCATATTCATGAGTGGAGACGATGACGAAGGATGATCAAGGTAATCATTCCTGACATATTATTGGCGGAATGGTTTACTAAATCACTTTTACCCTCGATCGCTTGCGATGTCGCTATGGGTGGCGCGGTCACCAATGAAGAAACCATTTCTCGGGCTCAGTACTTAGATTTGGTTTATTCACAATATGGTACTTTGTATGATTTGCTTCCAAATGATGCTCGAGCTAACACCGATCCATCTAAGCCATCATCCTCATCTCATGCGGATGGCGTTATTGGTTCCGTAAAAGCTCAATCTACATCCCAGTCAACTAGAGTTGCACCTTGATATACTTACATGTCTACTCCTAGTTCGACCACACCCTCTACCTCTTCTCATACCCAAGTCTCCAAGGTAAATGAAGTTCAATCTATATCCTCGTAGCAGAATGGAGGTAAGAAAAAGACAAAGAATAAAAACAAAAAGACTAATAATAATGAACAATCGAAAGCTCAAAACCCACTACCTGCTAACGAAAAGAAACCATAGCGGAAACTGAAGTTCCCATGTCTTATTTGTGGTGATGATCACTACACTCAAGACTTTCCACATCGGGAAACAGTTCTCCTCAGGATCCATCACCATCCTCCATTAGTCCTCCATCTGTCAGTCCTCCATCTAGACCACTTCATATTGAGAAACCTATGTTTGACTCTATGTTACGCCCTCCTAAGAGCACTATCCACAAAGCTACCTTTAATCCTAGTTCACGTGCCGCCCAAAACTACAACATTGTTGAAGATTTGGCTCAAGCACCGTGTGTTATTTCTGTGTTATAAGTTCCACAACACTTCCCCAGTCAATGTAGAATTCTCTTGGATGCTATTGGTGTTGTTGATCCTGAGTTGTCCAACCATATCATGTTTAATCTGAACAATTATGCATCTCGACTCTCTCACCAACTTGCTTTCCAAGTTTATGTTGTTTTTCACAATCAAAAAATCACTGAACTATTATGGATGAGAGAGCCTCAACTTGTGTCATGTCTCTAGCCTGTTGGAAAATCTTGAAATCACCTGCACTTAATAAATCCCCAACGATGTTACATGGGTTCGATGGGTGAGGTTTTCATCTGCACAGACTCTTGCAGTCCCTGTCCGTCCAATTAGGTAGAAAAACCATCTTTGTTGACGTCGAGGTGGTCGATTCTCCCCTCAATTACAATTTGTTGCTTGGAAGAAGTTGGTTCTATGCTATGACTGTTGTCGCTTTGTCAGTTTTTAGTTGTGTGCAATTTCCTCATCAAGGCAAAATTGTCACCATCAATTAGTTGGATTTCTATACACCTGACGCTCGCACTCTTGCTACCAACAATATTCCATTCTTGGGAGATCACAAAATCACATATGAAAGCATTGATGTTGGCTTGTTGAAATATTCTAGCCTCATGGGTACCTTCCCTACACCACTTCCACCCACTGCACATCATATTTCCACGATCAATATGAATTCAACTATGGTTTATCAATCCTTGGAATCATCTGACCCTTGGATTGTACCCAGTCCGTTGGAATTTGATACACTAGTTGATACCATGCCACTTAGTCCAATCGAAACCTCATACATTGCCATCCAATCTGCCTCTCCCTCTTCGGATGACCAACATCTCTTGGCACCCAACACTTATTCGATACCATCATGGTTAAATTCCTTATCGTCTGCAATCGACTACATTTCTCAAAATTTTCCTTTAGATGAATCCATAATGGAAATGCTTAGCCTAGACAATGTACCTTGGGATGATATCCATCATCGGTCCTCTTTTCTTCCACCTCTCGAAGAAATTCAAGAAGACATACACTCTGTATTCCCTCTTGATCTTGTCGATATTCCGCAATATCCCATCCTCACACAAGATACTCTTTCTGAGGGGAATTTGGGAAACATATCATCTATGATTTTTATTGATATTTCGATCAGGGAATGTGTCATGGAAAACATTAACCTCATAGCTAATTTCTCACCCGAGGAAGTGGTCTCTTATACTGCTTTATTTAAAGAATTTTGCGATGTCTTCACCTGGAGATACGAAGACATGCCTGAGATTGATCCATCGATCATTGTACATGAGATTAAAACCTACCCCAATGTCAAACCTGTTTGACAGAAATTGGCAACTCCACTAGGGATATCGTTCTGGTTACTAAGAAACAAAGGACTATTCGCGTCTTTGTTGATTATAGGGATCTTAACAAGGCTTGTCCAAAAGACAACTACCCAACACCCTTTATCAACCAGATTATTGATAATTGCATTGGTAGCATAATTTTCTCTTTTATGGATGGTTTCTCAGTGTATAACTAGATTGAAATCTTATCAGTTGATCAACATAAGACAACCTTCATCTTCCCGTGGGGAACTTTCATGTATCGGAAGCTACCATTTGGCCTTAAAAATGTTTGGGCTACATTCCAGCGAGCCATGTCCTACATTTTCCACGTTATCAAACATATTGTGGAACCTTACCTCGATGACTTACCTGTTCACTCATCTAGTTGATCCGACCATCTCGGCCATCTACGGGCTATCTTTCTTAGATGTCGGTTCCACCACATTTGTTTGAACCCACATAAGTGTATTTTCAATGTCGAATCTGGCCGGCTTCTCGGCTTTGTTGTCTCCAAGGATGGGATTCAGGTAGATCCCTTAAATATTTGATCTAATATAGATTTGCCCCACCTAACAACCCACGACAACTCCAAAGTTTGCAGGGGAAAGAAAACTTTCTTCGCCGATTTATTTGAACTACGCTGAGATCATTAAAGGCTTCATGCAATTGTTGCAGAAAGATGCCCCTTTCATCTGGGATGACACTGCTCAACGATCGTTCGATGCTCTTAAGCACACATTGACTAACACTCCTTTATTACATCCTCCAGACTATACAAATGATTATATCCTTTACTTAGTGGCCTCTACTTCCACTATTTCCATGGTGTTAGTTCAAGAGGACTCTTTCGGTGAAGAACATGTGTTCTATTACATGAGTAAAAATCTATCTAGACCCGAACTTTGTTACTCACATGTTGAGAAGTTGGCTCTGGCAGCCATCATCGCCGTCCAAATATTTCATCACTACATTCTATTATGTACCACCATGGTTATCGCAGATTCAAACCCCATGTATCACATCCTGACACATCAGGTGCTTGGGGGAAAATATTCTAAATGGATCGTAATCCTTCAGGAATTCGATCTTGAATTTGCCAAGTCCAAATCTAAAAAGTCCCTAGTGTTCACCGAACTCATTTGTGATTTTCCCCGTGTTGATGAAGAAACTGAGCCTAGAGATTCTCTTCCTGATGAATCTCTATTCCTCATTAGCATTTTTGATCCCTGGTATGGAGACATCATTCTCTATCTCCAGACACAACATTTTCAGCCCGATATCTCTCACAAATAACGACACT
>JZKD02S1179084.1:9199-19423 GCA_000966675.3 Picea glauca | reverse complement strand
ACAATGGGGTCAGGTCCAACATAGAAGCATCATGACTGCAAATAATATGGATACATAGGAATTGATTCCCTACCCCAAGGGGGAGGGGGAAGGAATAAACCTGAGAAGCCTCGATCAACATGAAACAACCTAAGAAGCCCTACTAAACAGGAAATGGGCTCCAAATATCTCAAATGAGCCAAACATTCATCTCTCTCGTGACGATATCAAATGATGCTTGGATTCATTTCATATTTGGTTTATCAACTTGAAATCTCAATTTGATACTTTGCAAGCTAGTTGGACCTTCAATCAAATACAAATACGAAAATTGGAATCTTTAACATATCTACTAGAACATATGAAAAATAGGGTTTATGGTTTCCATGATGAATTGATGATGTAAGAAAGTGGGTGTGTCAGTCAAATTTGAGTCAAGAAACCCTCCCATATCATTAAGGCATGTGAATAGCTATCCAGGTAAAATTTCAATGCATACAGATACCGTTTGAAAACATTTCAACGTTGGCCCCATTTACATGTCACTGTTTCCCGCCTCTAGTATCTTGATGGTGTTGATTAAGCAATCAACGAAAAAGAGGGATTTTTCATCACAACTATGATGCAGATACATTGCATATACATTAATGTAGAAACTGAAAGAAAAATGAAGAAAGAATGACGAAAACCTAAAACTTGTGTCTATTAGTGTCCTATAATGATAAGAGATCTGATGATTCAGATATTATTTGTGGGTCTCATGACGAAGTTCCTGGCTTGCTGGTCTTGTTATCTCCTGAAATAAATTTTCCAATTTATTGTCATTAGGTGATAGGACGGTCATTAGATGAAAGATTTTTTGTTATTATTGAGTTAAGTGTCTTTAAGATGAGTTTTAGACTTGTCTTTTCAAGAAGTGATGAGTCTGTACTTTTATTATAAAAAACTCCAAAATTTCACTTTTGGCAGCCAAGGGCCATTTTTCAAAGAACTTCGGTATCTAAAATGACATGTGCAAGGCACTCTAAGCTGCCAAAAGCACAATAATGATTAAAAGGACAACTTCACGTGCTACCAAAATTGACTGGAATTGGATCATGATACGATCTAGGAAAGTGATGTATGTCTGATATGATTTTTTGGTGAAATCTATTAAACCCTAATCTAGTAGATCCGAGTTCTCTGCTGCCAACTAAGATCACCATAAACTCACATCATTCACTTTTTACCTAATATATCACGTGGTTTTCTGTCCTGGTCGAATGATGCAATCATCATTATGATTTGAGTTTCATTCTTTATTAAGGGTTTGATCTAAAATATTGTCATTCAAACATTTTCCCCATATCACGCATTTTTCCTCTGCTCAAGCTTCAATTTGTCCTCTATCAATGCCATTGTGTCTCCCCAAGCCTGATTTTATTGTATTGCATGTGTTGACAATTGGTCTGCTCAAGAAATAACTTAATGATATAGCATATCTGGAATCTCACCCTCAGATTTTTCAGATGTTCAGAGATGCCGGATGCTATAGGTACTGTGAAAAACTACAAGGTTTTCACCAAGGAGTGGCTGAGGAATTTTCCTTAACCTTTGAGGGAGGCAAGGCCAAAGTGGGAACAATTGAGATGCAGGTTGATGAAGCCATTGTTGTAGCAGCAACAGAGATACCTGGGACTGGTGAAATATGGTTTAAAACAACCATTACTAAAGACATCAAGTTCAGGTCTTATCTCAAGCCTGAACACAAATGTATTATTTGGAAGAAAGATACCCCTAGATCGTACTTGGAGGAAAAGTGGCAACACTTTGTCAAATAAATCCAGGTATATATTACATGTGAAGGAAGATATGGTAGAGTTATGCTCTTCCATTTCAAGCTCATGAACCATTTTACAGGTATGTGTCCTTTGAATCTTCCCTTCTAACTCCATAGAAGTTTGACAAAAATGGCACAACAATTCCAAGCCAAACCTAACAAGGTGCAAGGCAGGCTTTTCCATCATAGCCTTATCAAGCTCATAGTGCCTGAAGAATTGTAGAGGAGGGATAAGAATTGGGAGCATTTTCTCTTCTGGGATGAATTTGAACCAGAACCCCAGCCTAAGGACAAAAATAAGACTTCATCCAATAAATCTTCAACACCCTAGAGTATTAAAAGGAAAAGAAGAGTCATTTCCCCAGTGATTACAGAGGATCCAGCCTCTTCTTCTAAGTTCAAGAGAGCCAAAAAGAAGCTTGATTTAAGCCAAGCTACAGAAGGGAAAACTAGTGCCTCTGATAAAAATGTCTTGAACCTACCTTATACATATTCATAGGAGGAGGTAGAGATTATATATGAAGAGGTGCCTGAGAATGAAACTCTTGAAAAAATAACACCTAGATTCCAAAGTTCTGAGCATGAATCCCCTAATTTTCAAACTCCTGAAGATGCACCTTTCTCACCTGAAGCTCAAGATTTGGAGGCCCCTGAAGCATCAACAAGAAAACATAATAAGTCAGCATCAAAGAAGATAAAAAATCTTGTGGAAGAAGTCATGGAGTTGAGGTTACTGGAAAAGTTGGTCAAATCCCAAAATGAGACCATCACAAGGACATCATCAGAGGTAAGAGACTATTTTCAAAGACTAGCTAAAATGCATGTTAAATTGGAAAAGAAGGAAAAAAGGATGCTTGAAGAAAACAAGAAGTTACACAAGGTAGCTAGATGTTTGAAGGTGAAACTAATGCTCAAATATGCAAAGCCTATAGCTCATCCAGGCCTGGAGAATCTAGCAGAGGCTGTAGAGAACTTGAATGAGTAACCTTGAAGTTTGAAAGACTGAAGGAATTTCAATTTTGAAGTTTTGATGAAGATTTTCAAAGCCTGTGGTTTCGACAGCTTGCGCAGGTTTCAAAAGGCGTTGTTAGTTGCCTAAATATTCACTTCCAACAACTTACCCTCACGATTTTATGCTTTAATCCACCAGAAGCATAAGAACTAATAGAATACTCATCTTTTTCTCATATCGAGGGGTTTTGTTTCCAGATCATGTGGGAATGGTTTTTAAGGAAAGATAAGAATTAAAGGGATACAAATCATCATCCCTTTCTATATTTTTAGGCTGATGATAAGGCAAAAAGACTAAGTGGTCTTTCTATTTTTGGCCAAAATTTCGCAACTTTCAAAGAAGGAATTCAAAAATGTTCTACTATCTTATGAAGACTATGAAGACTATTGAGGAGATCGAGGATTGTTGAAGACTTGGTTGATAAGGTTTTGACCCTTAAATCAGGACTCAATCCTACACATCATATTAATTTGATCTTGTTTTATTTTTAGTATATCAGATCCAATTTCAAAGGATATGCAGCTTGTTTGTAAAGGCTATAAAGCATATGAATTTTAAGAAAGGAAAGGTTCGACTTGGAGGGACTTGAATGGAAAGATGACATGGAAATGTCATCACCTACTGTAAAAATGATGAAAGGTTGTAAGCAACTGTAATGGATGAATACAAAGGCATTTATTTCCAGATTATTGTGTCATGTTTCTGTGGTGAAGTGTTTCTTGATGTAAATTGTCATTTTCTTGTTTCTCATATTGTTTTTCTTTCCTCATTGCTTATAAGAAGAGTATGCTCAGGATTTGTTTTGGACACCCTGATCTGGCTTAAAACAATGTTTATGTTTTCTTTTGAAGATTGAATGCATAATTCAGATAAGCTCTTCTCTACATTTGAAATGACCCTTGATATTTTCCTCTCTACATCTCACAAATTATAAGGATCCACTAATGTGACTATCTCGCATGATTAGATATGTCTCTGTTATTTATTCATCAAATAATTTTTAACCTCTTGACTCCATTTTGCCCAATGGCCCTCTTTTGTTGTCTCAAACAAAAACTCTAAAAACAAATCCTATTCTACATAGCTAGCATAATATCCAATACAAACAAAGTTATATCATACAGAGAGATCCTCTCTGAGTCTTGGAGGGATATATCCTTGACTCCAAGTGGTTTTGTGGTTACCTCTATCAATTTCTCCCTCATCTTGAGAAATTACAGAGTGCTAACAAAATGGCGACCGTACTGGGGAACTTTCTCCAGTAGTGCACTTCAAGTTCTAGATTTGATCACTGATGGTGGACAGTGACCAGACACAAGAAGGATGAAATATTTCACCTAGCGACTCCAATCATCTCCAAAACAGTGCCAACTCAAAGAGTCCACTAGAGGAAGAACCTGAAGCATGACCAAGCAATCTGGAAATATTCACCCATGGTTAGGTGCCTCTTATGTAGTTGAATATTGTTATGTTTCCATGGTTTTCCTTCTGAGATTCATCCTTGGTTAGATTCCCTATTTGGTGGCCTACCTCTTTTTTTCTTTATTCTAAAGCTTCCATAAGATATTCATCCTTGTGAGATGTCCCTTATTACAGTGGACTCTTTTCTTTTTCAGACTACCTTTACATCACTTTATACATGTTGAACAAGATGCCTATTTTTCCTCAGTGTTTGAGGTAGGTTGTTAGCCTGTGTTGAACTATAAACCATTGAAGTTCATGACCTAACTCCATTTTTCCCAATGGATCTTTTTTTGGTCCCAACCAAAAACTCAAAAACAAATCTTGTTCTGCATAACTAGCCTAATATACTATTCCAAACAAATATAAATCTGATAGAGATATCCCTCTCTGAGTCTTGGAGGGATATATCCCTAACTCCAAGCAGTTTTTTGGTTACCCCTATCAGTTTCCTCCTCATCCTAGGAAATTACAGGTTGATAACAACGTCAACCAAATTGTGTACTTTGAAAGAAAATTAGGGTTTATGGTTTACATGATGAATTGATGATGGAAGAAAGAGGGCGTGTCAGTCAAATTTGAGTACAAAAACCCTCCCATATCGTTAAGTCATGCCAATAGTCTATCCATGACAAATTTTAGTGCATACATAAACTGTTTGAAAAAATTTCATCGTTGGCCCCATTCGCAGGTCATTGTTGCTGGTGTCTAGTCCTCATACAATTTTTGTTCCTTATTCCTTGTTCTGTGTTCCTTGTTCCTCGGTCCTCGTTCCTCATTCCTTTTTCCTTGTTTCTCGTTCCTTGACCATGGTGTAGTCCCCAAGATCCATTATTTTTGTACAAAACATACTAATGGCATAAAATGTCCCACACAAAGACCAAATTAATATCCGCTACATAAGTCTTTTGTCTTTTTCCAACGACTATGTAATGAATCTCAATTATAAGAAGATTCAAATAGGACCTAAGAACCTTAATTTATTTCATTAACCATGGGTGACATAACACTATTATTCAATAGTAAAATTGTTACATTTCATTGTAAGGCATCATGTGTATTGAGGGCTTGAGTGACCACAAAGGAAACATACCAAGAATATTTGTCTTATGAAAAATATATGGTACTATCCATTTTGAGGTTTGGAATAGAGATTGTTCTTATAGAATACACTACATTTCACCACAATATAATCTCTACACTCCTTGCAAACCATGTAACACCATTCAAATTAGACACAATATTCTTGCGATGAATTAGCTATACTATTGACGAACTTTTTTCATCGATAGTATAGCAAATTCGTCGCAAGATTATTTACATTCGTCTCTCTTACGACGATATCAAATGATGCTTGGATTAATTTCATATTTGATTTATCAACTTGAAATCTCAATTTGATACTTTGCAAGCTAGTTGGACCTTCAGTCAAATACAAATATGAAACTTGGAATCATTAACATATCTACTAGAACATATGAAAAATAGGGTTTATGGTTGCCATGATGAACTCATGATGGAAGAAAGTGGGTGTGTCAGTCAAATTTGAGGCCCAAAACCCTCCCATATGGTTAAGGCATGCGAATAGTCTATCTAGGTCAAATTTCAATGCATAAGGATACAGTTTGAAAACATTTCAACATTGGCCCAATTCACATGTCACTTTTGCCCGCCTCTAGTATATTGATGGTGTTGATTAAGCAATCAATGAAAAAGAGGGATTTTTCATAACAACTATGACGCATATACATTATATATACATTAATGTAGAACCTGAATGAAAAATGAAGAAAGACTG
Organism: Picea glauca; assembly: GCA_000966675.3. Lineage (NCBI taxonomy): Eukaryota > Viridiplantae > Streptophyta > Pinopsida > Pinales > Pinaceae > Picea > Picea glauca. The sequence goes on along the minus strand of JZKD02S1179084.1, from coordinate 13,354 downwards.
ATGAAAACATAAAACTTGCGTCCGCCAAATTGTGTACTTTGAAAGAAAATTAGGGTTTATGGTTTACATGATGAATTGATGATGGAAGAAAGTGGGTGTGTCAATCAAATTTGAGTCCAGAAACTGATCTCAAAATGAAGAAGACTTGTATTCTTGAAAATATTTGCAATATTTATTTCATGTGTTAAAATGCAAATGGATCAACTTTGCAACACAACTTTTATATAAATTACTCATTCAAGATGCATATAAATAGAATAAATAAATAGTGAACATAAAACACATAACACAACAAATGATAAAGGATTTCACCCCTCTCTTGGGCTACATCTCCTGGTCCAGCTTCCAATGGATCTTTTGTATTATTTTCTCAAAGTGCTCAAATATGTGCTTTACAATGCTTAAAATTCCAAATAGATGGCTCCAATGGCTTCGAAATGTCCAAAAACCCCTAGCTGGGCTTTTTTGGCACCTCGTTTGGCCAAAAATTGAAGAAGATAGACTTCCTGGAAGTTCCCCTTCAAACTTGTTGTCTTTGGATCGCCAAAATGCACCCTTGCCTCCTCAACCTAGCCCTCATACGCATTTATGTGGAAAAACCCAGCACCGGGCACAACCACACAACCGGTGCGAACTGTAGGACAGTTACGCACCTTAGCCCCTAACCGCCAAGGCCGAGGGAACATACTCCACCACATGACCGTGTGCATATATATAAAGGGCCAAAGTTGTAAATGGTCAAAAAAGGCACACCCGTGGTCACATTGCATACCCATAAGACCGGGGCTCATATGAAAAGGGTTATATGATAAATGGTCGGAGGGCGCGCATATGGTAATGGTGGTTACATTGTATACACATAGGATCGGGGGCCGAGGCTAAGCCCCAGCCCAGTCCGTGCCCCAACATACAATACATTTCAATTTAAATAAAATGCTTGCCATATATATTATAAGAACCAAACGATGGCGCATCGATTGGGCGACCCTTCCCAAAGCGTTACCCCTGCCCGAAGTTCACAGGGTCGAATCCGGCCAACAACATAATTTTAAACCAATGCTAGGGTGACACGTGGTGGCCACTGAGTGGACCACATGTCAGCATTTCATTTTCCATCAATGACATGTTTCAAATCCCAATTTGTCCACAATCCTGCCAACCAACACTTGCCACGTGTCATACAGCCTTCCACGTCAGCATCCGTACGGACTGTACAGTCAGCACATTTTTTTTTACATGTTTGTCGTTTTGAACAGAACACGATATCTCTCTCATCTGACATCCGTTTGAACCCAAATGAGTTGCATCAGGTTCGTGACAACGAGGCCTACGCTCCCATTCGATTTGATGTGATTCTGAGAACTTTGAATTTTGAGCAAAATTTGATCCCCTGGATCACACCTCCCCATTGGAAAGCTTTTGGACCTCCAAAAGACTATTTTCAGTATATTTGAAGATGAGGGTATAGTTCCCTCACCTTTCCAACCTCAATCCACTTGGCTTTTCTAGGATTTGTGCCTTTAAGACCAACTCGAAGATATTCCACATTTCCTTATTTTGAAGTTCTCATTCTCCTGTCAAGGATTGTGTCTTCATGTAGTTCTATAAGATATTATGGGGAGAAATAATCTATAGAAGGAATTTGAACATGCTCTCCTTGATCATCAATCAAAGGAGGCTCATACAATTTCAAATTCTCAACATTAACAATTGCATACATTTGCATATAAGGAGGCAAATCTAAACGGAAGGCATTGTTACCAATCTTGTCAAGAATCTTGAATGGACCATATTGAATTGGTTTTTGTTTTTTACCTTCTGCTTTAAGCCTCTCCTTACTAACGTAAATCCAAAATTCATCTCCAACTTGGAAACTGTGATCAACACAACACTTTTCATGTCTCGTTTTGTACTTGGCTTGACTCTTTTCCAACTGCTCTTGTACCATTTGATGTATCGACTGAATTTGTTCAATGAACTTTTCTGCCCTATCAATGTCATATTGACCATNATAGGTTTGGCCCCCTCCTCCAACTCAATGGTGTGCTCAAACCCCCTGTTAGGTGGTCTCCTTGGTGGAATTGCCTCAAAGTCCTGCTGATGTCGTCCCAATAAATTCTTGATCTCTGTATGGGACTGTTGTCGACCTTCAAAATCCTTCTAAGTAGTGATCAAGCATTCTGCGACATATGCTACCTCTCCATGTCTGAATATCCTCTCCATCCTCTTGGCTGAAACTATCCTAGGTGCTCCTGTTGACATACCTCTTAGAACAACCTTCTTCCCATCCTGATCTCTGAATCCCATCTCCAAGGTTTGGTAGTTGGTGGTGATTTTTGCCAAGGTAATCATTCACTAAACTCCTAACACCACATCTGTGTCCGATAGGTCAACCACATAAAATATGTCTCTCATTGTGTAGTTGCCTAACTTCATCTCTAAGTTTGGAACTTTGTCTTGACACTCCAGTGTGTGGCCATCTGCTACCGCCACATCAAACCCCTCAAACTCCTTTGTCTGAAGCGCCCGTCTCGATAGTAGTAAAGCGTCGATGAAGTTGTGGGTGGCCCCACCATTTATTAGGGTGATTGCCCGTTGCCCCTGAATAATCCCTCTGATAGGGAGGGTATCATACCTGGGAACACCAGAAAGGGTTGCTATGACTCCTCCCTTTGCTGGTNACATTTAGAGAAACCAGCTGGACAGCGCCAGTACAAATTTTGAAATACTTTGGAAGTTGTTACGCCGCTCTTTAATGAAGTCATTCATGGAGAAGTGCACTTGTATTGTAAAGGGGACCTTGAGCCTTTAAGCTCTTGTCCTTAGTAGATAGGAAGATATTTAATAGATTTAATGCAGGTAGATAGGAATTTAACTCTAGATTAGACAGTTTCAGTTTTCGAGAGGGAAAACAGATATAAACACCCTCCTTTGTATCATTGTATTATTATCATTTAGAAAACAAACAGGAGCAAGAAAAGAGGAGCAAGCAGAGAACTTGCGGAGAACACCCATCTACAAATTGAATTAATAGAAGAGAGCCTTTGATTCAATTTCATGACTGGTGTTGTTTCTCTATGTATGTTGTTTAGGTGCTCACGAATGTTTGTTTTCTTTGTATGCATTTSCTTTGAATATGCTGTGTATGTGATTTCATAGTTGATTTGAAATCTGTGAGAGAGAGGAGAATAAGTTTCAATTGTTTCTCTGTCTGAGCCAGGAGATTCCTGCATAGAGTGCAGTCGAATTTGTCTGCATAGAGTGCGTTGATGAAGCTAGACAGTTAAACCCTTATTCTCATTTGTCTAGAAGTTGAATTGGGTTGGTAGAGCCATGCAGGAAAAGTGCAGGTTGAACTTGAAGTCTCAGTGGACAATCTGAGCAGAAGAAGGTAGAGACTGTTTTTGCAGAAGTGCACAGAGTCTGGAAGATTCAACACTTTGAGAGCTATTGGAGGTCAAGCACGAGAAGCGTGTGCAAAGTCTCTCAGGGAGTTAGAGTTGACCAGCTTAGGAGAGATAGTTCCTTCACGATACTTTAGGAATAGACCCAGGAGAAGGTTCGAACATGACGGAGCTTTGGAGTAGAGATTACTTCAAGGAGGAGGAATCGACGGCCAATTCTCGCAGGGAAGATTCGCGAAAAACCGTCGACCATCAGATCTCAGTGAAGTTGCGAGGGGTTTAGCCCTAGGCGCAGGAAGGAACTAAGGCTTATCGGGATCCAGCTTATCGGGTTTCCCAGAAGAAAGAGTTTCATAACTGTTGAAATCGTGATTAGCGATTTCTTGATCTAATCAGAACCGTTGATCGCTAGGGGACAAGTGGCACGAGATCCCAGGAAGTCGAGATCCAGCATTCAGGGCTTTTCAGTGCAATGGAATTGCGACCTTTGAAATCGTGATCCTGTGATTCTCGATAGGGCAGAGAGAGCAGGTGATGTGGCGAGGAATTGGCGCATGTGCATATCGGAGTTTAGGGATTTGTGAAGGTAGTGACGCGCGACAACACAAATGTCGATTTTACGATAGAGAAACCTCTGATAATAGAAGAGGAGAAAGTCAATGATTGACCCATATCGGGGTTCGAGATTCGTGAGACATAAGGCATGCGATCATAGAATTTGCGATATCGCAAATTCTGATTTTCCGACTGT
>JZKD02S1179083.1:1758882-1773648 GCA_000966675.3 Picea glauca | reverse complement strand
TTCTTGTGTCCACATGAATTTAGCTCCTTTCTTCTGGAGGGCAGTGATTGGACAACCAATCTTGGAGAATCCTTTTATAAATCTCCTATAGTATCCTGCTAAGCCCATAAAGGATTTGATATCCGAAACGTCCTTTGGGGTAGGCCATTCTATGATAGACCTGATCTTGTCAGGGTCTACTACTACTCCCTCTTCAGATATGACATGGCCCAAGTAATGTATTTGCTTCTGGAAAAAGTCGCACTTGCTAAATTTGGCATAGAGATGATGTTCTCTTAGCACTTGAAGCACAAGTCTAAGATGTTCTTCATGTTCCTCTCTATTCTTGGAGTAAATTAATATATCGTCAATAAAAACCAGTACAAATTTGTCTAGGAATTTGCTGAGAACATTGTTCATCAAGCACATAAAAGTGGCAGGGGCATTGGTCAATCCAAATGGTACTACCACAAACTCATAGTGACCATATATCGTCCTGAACACAGTTTTGTGGATGTCTTCACCCTTGATTCAGACTTGATGGTATGCAGATCTCAAGTCAATCTTTGAGAAGATGGAAGCACCTCCCAATTGATCGAACATGTCATTGATCCTGGGTAAGGGGTACTTGTTCTTTATGATTACCTTATTGAGTTGTCTATAATCTATGCACAGTCGGAGGGTACCGTCTTTCTTTTTCACAAACAAGACTGGTGCTCCCCATGGGGACACGCTGGGCCGGATATAGCCTTTGTCCATCATTTCTTTTAGTTGTAATTTAAGCTCAACTAGCTCGGGTGTGCTCATCCTGTAGGGTGTCCTAGACACTGGCACCACTCCTGGTGCAAGTTCTATCGAGAATTCAATGTCCCTTCTCGGAGGTAAACCCGATACCTCTTCCGGAAACACATCTCTATATTCTCTTAGTGTGAGGTGGTCTTCGAGGCTTGGTTTGTCATCTTCAACTGATTTCAACACCTGTATCGCATATAGTGGACATCCCTTTCTGCAATACTTTCTCATTTGAAGGGCTGATATTCGTCTCACCGAGACAGGTTTTTGGATCCCTTGAAGGGTTATCCTTCTTCCTTCTTCACTTACACATTCTAAGGTTTTATGGTAACAGTCCAGTCTGGCTTTATATGTGGCTAGCCAATCCATACCAATCAACAGGTCATACGATCCTAGGGGTAATATGTTAAGGGTTGCTTGGGTGGGGACTTCACCCATAGTGAATTGTCAAGATGGTATGACCTCTCCTACCTTTCTTTTGGTGCTAGTGGCTAACTGTACCAACCATGGCTTGGTGTGTTTATATGACTGTAATTTACATTTATCAACAGCGTTAGGGGCTATATAACTCAAATTTGAACTAGAGTCAATTAGAATAGACACTAGATGGTTGGTGATCATACCTTCCATATCCACCACTGAAGCTTGGTGGTCAGCTTATTTATTATCCATGGCTACATAAATTTGCGGCATACTCTTGGCCACGTCATTGAAGGTGGTAGCTTCTTGAACGTTGTAAATTCTCCGACTGTTTTGTTGTCGGTGTGGGCAGTCCCTCAGTAGATGTCCTTCTCCACAACCCCAACATTTCAAGGGTTCTTTCTTCGGGTTATCAATCTTTCCTGGGGTAGATCCAAAAGGTTTATTTCCGCTTTGGGAGGGGAAATTCTGCTGGTGTACACTTCGGGTTGGGAAGCTCATCCTTGAGTCCTTTTTATAGTTTTTAAATCTTGGGGATTTAAACCCCTTTTTCTGGAATCCCGAGCTATTCTTTTGCTTCCATCCTTCGCGAGGTTCTGTCCGATGCCCAAGCTGTTCATAACAATATCTTGCCTTTTGGATAGTGTTTTCTAGGGTTTTTGGCTCGCCAAACTCAATCCTGTTCTGATAGTCCTTAGGTAGTCCACTGATGAATCGTTGCACCTTTGCCTTTTCTGCTTTTATATAGGGTACATACCTCAACAACTCGAGGAATCTGTTGACATATTTCTGTATGATGCATTGCCCCAGCTTGAGTTCATAGAATTCTTTAGTCTTTTCGTCGAAATACTTTTTCGACAGATACTTCTTCCTGAAGTATTTCTCAAACCGTTCCCAAGATAGGCTTCTTCGTGAATACCTTTTACATTCTTAAGGTCTTCCCACCAAATGGAAGCCTTCCCATTCAAGTTGAAAGTGGCTACTCAGGCCTTCAAATTTTCCGAGAAGTCATGGACTCTGAAATATTTCTTTAGTCCAAGTAGCCAGGCCTCCGCTTCCTCTCCCTTTTTTATTTCATCGTCGAAAGAGGGTGGTTTGGCCTTCTTGAATTCTTTGAGATTATGATTTTTGGAATGATTTCACTTCTTCCGTTTTCTTCGGGAATAAGAACTATTTCTGCTAATAGAAGATCCCTCTGAGTCGCCAGTTTCCTCTCCAGAGGAATCATCTGACGCTTGTCCCTTATCTCTGGGGTGGACCTTTCTCGAGGTGCTCTTCCCAGTGTGGCCACTTAAAAGACCACGTTTTTGTATCTTAGGTGGACTTCGACTTTTCTTTATCTCTCGTCGGTCCGCGTGACTAGTGTAAGGTCCATGCTGCAATTGTCTTTGTATGTCGGATAAACTCTGCAGCAAGATTGCATTAATTTCCGTTTGCTTCTCTTGCTCTTTTATCAACCTCTCGTTGTTGGCCTTGCAGTGCTGTAGTTCGACCATGAGGCTCCTCATAGTCTCAGCTAGCTCTGGAGGGGTCTCTACTGCCCTCCTTTCGTCAGACTCTTCGTCTCTATTGTGGGAGTCATCCCCCACTTCGTGGTGCATCACCATTCTATGCGTCTGTAGTCTCCTACGGTTGATCGTCCGCTTGTTGTGCAGGAAAAACACTTGTTGTTAGTCAACATTATATTCATTCACAATCAGTGCATAATTCATATTTTTGAAATGCATACACACAATAGGAATTTTCATTCTTAACTTCGACTTTTGATAAAGGGGTTAGGATAGAGAGTTACTCCTTTTTAAGAGTACTTCAAATGGAGTTTCTTTGCAACTCGTCCATGAGCCCAAGAAGGCCAAGTGTTGTAACCATGCTTTGATACCAATTTGTCACATACCCACTACGACAACCTAGATTTTTCGTCTTTTCTTCGAGGGACAGAATCCCTGAATTTCTATGGGGCCTAGCGCAAACCATCCCTTCCCTTATCCTCCTCCATGTGATCGTTGGCTATGACCACATGTCTTACCAAAAAGGCGCTTCCAGCTTTCGCGTTTCGGGATTTCTGTGTGCGAGCTCTCCCCAGCTCCCTGTCCCTTGAAATGCCGAAACCCGAAATGGGGTTAATGAGCTCCTTGGCTCCCCTTTTTCCTACTCCATGCGATCACCTCAGTGAACACACGCTAACACTAGATGGCGCTACTGGAACTCGACTTTCGAGATTCTTGTTGCAAGGAACCCTTGTTCCTTCAATCCCCGAAACCCAAAAGCCTGGTATCATCTGGATCTACGGTCCAGATCGTCGACTTGATCAACGACCCAGATTAAATCCCGACATTCTACCTTTCGGGATTTTGGCGGGGTCTTCACTCCTATTTCCCCGATCTCCAGAACCTCGACGACTTTGGATCTTCGCCTCACGTCCTCTACAAATGGACGGTCCAGATTCTTTCGAGACTCCTCCTTCCTACCACATGACCCTGTCCTGTGACCTAGGGCTCATCCACAGAGCGCGTCGGGGTTTCGTATATCGGGATTTCGCGACTTGCGAAGACGAGGGGTCTTGCCCTTTGGTTTCTCGGGTGCTAAAACGCCGAAACCTATTCACGCTAAACTGATTCGGGGTTTCGTATATCGGAACTTTGCGACTTGCGAGGACGAGGGGTCTTGCCCTTTGGTTTCTCGGGTGCCGAAACGCCGAAACCTATTCATGCTAAACTGATTCAGGGTTTCGTATATCGAGACTTCGCGACTTGCAAGTACGAGGGGTTTTTCCCTTTGGTTTCCCGGGTGCCGAAACGCCGAAACCTATTCACGCTAAACCGATGGTCCAAATCACTCATGGATCAACGATCACGATCACGTCGCGATTTCGCGAAATGCTACCCAACCGCCACGTGTCCTGTGCCGATGGACAGTTCCGAATACTTCAGGACTTTCAGGGATTCGTCGAGTCCACTCTCCTTCCTATGCAAGGGTCAAGATCGACAGTGAATAGAGCTCCGACATATCCTTGGATCTACGGTCCTGGATCCCATCGCTACTTGCGAACGCTGAAGGGGTCGAGGTATTAACGCCTGTGCTCCTCCTCTAGATCCATCGGTCTTGAAAAATCTGGGGTATTTCCGAAAGGATTTCGACCGTTTGTCTACCAAACAAGGGGGTATTCTCTTTCAATAAATAGGACTCGCTATCCTTTATGAGCTTGATTCACGAGATTCAACCTCTCGGGGCTTCGAACTCCCACGACTTTGAAACCTGAGAGCACTACTCTTTCTTGTACAGGGTTTCCAGACTCAAATCACATGATCCTTCAGAGGGTTCTTGGGTAATTATCCCTAGGCTTGGTGACCTGACTGAAAAGTATTCCTAATTTGCCGAGTTATGAACTCCGTGATAGGGGTAAGGTAAACTCGTGGGTTTACTATAACGGTAGCCTTTTCAAGGAACCCACTTCGACTCTAGAATGCGAGGAAACTTCCCGGAAGAAGGTGTCTTCGGGAAATTAAACCAGGACAGAGCGCGAGTCAAGTAGATGGGACAGTTCTCAAGGGAATGAACTCGTATTCTGAACTTATTCATTCTATACATAAACTGATTATGGTCATATAAGTATAAACATGCATCCATTATTCCTAATCCAAACACAAGGCAATCACTTCTATACATAAACCATTTATGAGCGTATAAACATGAGCATGCATCCAGGATATTCAATTCAAAATACAAGACATAAGCACTTATCAGAAACACTAGGTGTGACGCGACTGCTGAGAGGGGTGTTCGTTTCCACCCAACCGTAGGCTCAGTGACTCCAAACAGATTTACCACTAGTCACCCCCGAGCTAGACCACGATGCTTGAGATTCAGTCTCCTACTTCCAGCTCAACGGAAGTCAAGGACAAAGGTTACTCTCCTTCTCCTCTATTCAAAACTCCCTGTATTTCCAAAGTTCCTCCTGGTTATCCTCCGCAATCCCTATCATGCGCGCTCTCTCTTCCCGTTCCCTACACTTCCTTTCTTGCCTTTTCTGCAAGATTGCGTGTGGCGCGAATTCCCCCGTCCGTGGTCAGGTCTGAGAGCTTCTACGGAAGGGCGGTTTTCCCCCATCCCCTCATTAACTCTTGAGGAGCCTCCCCACCTACCATCCTGGCGGGTAATTCATTCCAGGGTCAGAGAGTTGCTTTGGTCTTTGAGCAAGTAAAAACCAGTTTGGTATTGGTTCGGTGGAAGTTAACACAACCATTCCAGGTCCCTCCCACCACCTCTCATTAGCCATCGTGGTCTCTTTTAGCACATCCCCCCTCCCAACAGTCATACAACACATAATCATAACATAATTTACATTCATGGACCTTTTATACAAAGGTCCGTCAAATCAAACATTCACATGTTTGAGTTTGCCATAGTTCTTGGTCAATATAGTTATTTTTACAGACTGGGGGAAACAGGTTGTTACACTTGGAAGTAGATGAACTGAAGAAACAATTGTAACAACTGCTAGAGTAGGGAGTAATTTGATTAAGCACCTCACCTTGTGGGTCGCCTATGATTATAATACCAAAGAAGGATGAGACTTAGTGAATGTGTATCGATTACAAATATTTGAACAAGATCACCTTCAATAATTGGTACCCTTTGCTTAGGATCAATGATTTTGTTAGTTCAATCGCAACATGCCAAGTACTTCACCAAGTTGGATCTCAAATTGGGAAACCACTAGTTATGAGTCAAAGAAGAAGACACCTAGAAGATCGCTTTCAAGACAATGCAAGGTCTATATAAATGGCTGGTAATGCCTTTTGGTTTATTTATTGCACCAACTACATTTATGCGTTTGATGAATGATGTATTGCGTCCCTTTCTAGATTCATTTATGATAATGTACTTAAATGATGTATTGGTTTATAACTCTAGCTAGGAATATCATATCTCACATCTTAGGTAGGTGTTAGAGGTAAAAAAAGAATCAACTATTGGCTAACCTTTAGAAATGTGAGTTTGCTTAGTAGTTATTGGTGTATTTGGAGTATGTTATTGGTGGAGGTGAACTCAAGATAGATCCCTTGAAGATGAAGTCCATCTTCCAGTGGCTAGTTCCTATTAATGTCACTAAAGTTAGGAGCTTTGTTGGTGCAGTGAAGTACCCACAAAAGTTTATAACATCCTTTTCAATTGTAGTTGCGCCACTTCATGCCATAACAACTAGTGGGAAAAGTTTCCAATGGGGAAAAAATCAATAGAAATATTTCGATGAGCTAAAATGAAAGATTAGTCAAGCACTGCTTCTTCCATTTTTTAACTTGCAAAATCCTTTTAGAGTGGAGATGGATGCAAGTGGATATGCTATGGGTGTGGTTTTAATTGAATGAGGTAAGTCAGTATGATATCATTATGAAATGTTTCATGGTGGAGTCCTGAATTACTCTATGTATGATAAGAAACTCTACATCCTGGTTGAGGCTACTAAGAAGTCGAAGCACTATCTGATGGGAAAGGAAACCATTATCCACACTGATCACTAGCCATTGCAGTGTCTGCGAGCTCAGAATAAGCTTCAACAAGCTAGAAACTACAAGTGGATGAGGTTTTTGCAACAATTTCGTCTAGTCATCAAATATAAGAAGGGAAACACTAATAAATTGGCATACATGTTTTCAAGCCACCCATATCCAAGATTACAAAGTTGGGAACTTTTATGCACATGGGACATTTTACACATGATGCATACATAGAGGCATACACAAAATATGAAGATTTTAAAGAGGCGTTTCAATATCTATGGGCCAGATTTGTGTAGAAGGCGACGATAAGGCTGACTATTATCTCCATAATGGGTTGCTCTATAAGCTAGATAAGCTCCATGAAAGTTTGCAGCGTATCATAGAGTCTTAATCTATACGTTTTAAACCTGTGAAGTAAAGCAATGCATACAGATTCTTAAGCAAAACATAAAATAATCAATGGTTCAGACACAATACACATAGATTTACGTTGGAAACCCTTAACTACGAGAAAACTGACCTTCCTTGGTGCCACACCTATCAACTCTTCATTGTATTAATTTCACCATTCACAATACAATATATACACAATATTTTAGGTATTTCGCAACTACCAAAATCCTAATCGCTTAATTCGGGATTAATTTAGAAAACCGCTAAAAATAGCAAAAAACGCTAAAATAGCAAAAACCACCCCCCAAAAAAAACTTTCATAAGAGCCCTCTTCTCCCTTTTTATGTAGAGTAGGTGAGGGAGGCTAACATAAAAAAATGACATAATTCCATACAAGTAACCATCCAAGAAACTCCACATGGAGCACTTTACAATACAAGGATATACATGCGTCAAACTAAGGTTTATCCAACCCCTAAAGTGAAATGCCCTCCAAGTATGATCCTCCTTGGGTTCATTTCTTCTCCTCCAAGATGGTGTGCTTTCCAGCAAGCTATTAGTCCAATCCTCTCTCTTTTAAGTTGGTGTGCTATCCAAGTGTCCCCATACATGGTGCCCCCCCTTTGACTATGTGCCACATGTCCTCTCACGTGCCTAATGCCATTTTCATGTGTGCCAATATGGTAAAAAATCTCCAGTGCTCCTCCTCAATGTATTTGTTTGACTCCATCACCAACCTCTATGAAGTAGGCTCCTCAACCTAAGCATCTTCAAGTCATGTGTCCAATCTCCAAGGTATATATCACATGGTCCCAAGCTCCAAGGGCTAAGTTCCCTCCTCCAATCGCCCTGCACTTCTCCTCCTAGGTAGGTACATCCCTTAATTGAGCAATCAACTCCCCCATTCTGTGCATCCAATGAGTTAGTCATCACATTGATCGAGGTAGAAACCTCTTACATAAGGGTGCCATGTTAACACTCAAGGTCAAGCATCCACCCAAACTGATCCATTCATATGTCCATGAGGTATCGCCAAGAGGCTAGGAGACATATATCTCTCCTAACAAGGTGAAAACACTTTTAGAGTAACCCCCAAAGTTAACACATCCATGGCCGATCTTCCAGGCATGATTTAAATCATCATGCCACGTGTTCCAATGATTATGAAAGCTCTCTAAAGTTTGTTTTGGAGTTGAAGAGGGATTATTCCTCTTTCATGTTTTCTTTTTAATACGTCTAACTACATTTTTTTTTGAGAAAGGTACATTGCCTATTATAAAGAAAATATTAATATTATACATAAAATATTAATATTGCGAAGGCTAAAATCTATATTTTTATCCCTAATGAAAAGTTAATGAAGTTTACCTCTTTATTTTTCTCTCTCCATTTTGGTTAGAATGAGAATGTAAGGGATGCTTATTGGTTGTGAATTCCCATGGGATACACAAGAGTTACTTTTGTGAACTTGGTTGTGAGCTTTACATTCTCTATTTTGTCTTCTTTTGAGCCAAAATGTATTATTATTAGTGTGTGAATGTATTACCTTTTGGCCTATTGTTCCACATTATTCTCACCGAATAGAAAGGAGGGTCGCAACAAAAGGTTCATGAACATGTCGAACATATTAATCAAATACACATGTATATATAGTTTTAAAATAATGTTTATATAGTTTTAAAATAAGGAGTCATCATATACACATGTTCATATTGTTTTAAAATAAGAAGATGGTATTAGCAAAGGGCACATTGTGATCATTTTCTTTTTATCCAACTATGAAAATCTTGAGAATGGACCACATAAAAATATGAAGACATCTAAAAAGTTAGATATTTCTCTTTGGTAAGTTGACACAACATGCTCGATGAAGTTCAACATTTGGTATTGCACCTTTAATGAAAGTATATTTTTCAACACTACAATATAATCACATTTGACTACATTTAAAGTGTTGGGTTAATCTTCGTATACGAGGAAAATACCTTGAAATAAAGACAAATAACATTCTACTTGGTTGTTGCATATGTAATTTAATATAATCATTTTAGTTAATTTTTAAAATTAGTTTAAAATAAAATTTAGAACTAAAATTCAAGAACGAGGGTTTAAAAGGTCTATTTTTGTATTTGTTGAAGGTTTAGATGTATTAAGATTTGCATTTACTTGATGATGCACTCATGCTTTCCATATCGTCTTTGGTTTTTGTTGTGAATCAATCATGGGAGTTCACAACCCCCCTCATAGAGTCTATTTAGGATCTAATAATGCATTAAGGTGTCTGCATAGAAAGGGGATGCTTTCTAGTAGACGCAATGTCTCTATTCAACTCACGTTTGTTGCACTAAGGGGTTGACTCTTTTCTCACAGGTTCATAGGGTAGAGCTCATGCTTGGCAGGAGGATTTGAGGGCCGATTGAAGGATGGAGGAATCATAGACCACAAGTTTGTGGGATGAAATAGTTGGGTTGACCTATAGTGCCCTCCTTTCAAACTCAAAACTAGTAGAGGGGATTTCAAACAATCTTTGAGAGTTCCCAAAGAAACCAAGAAAAGGTTCAACACCCATGATAAATGTAGAATCTAAGAGATATATTGAGAGAACCACACTCAATAATTTTGAGAGATGAAAAAACTAGCCACGATGTAAATGAAAACAAGGACCACAACAAAACAGGATCTCAAGAGACATTGGGAATTGGGATTTGAGGCACTTAGAAACCTTGTAAGAGAGGATTGATTGGGGGAGGTGCTCGAGAATAATTTAGACACATTGAACAAGAGAAAATAAACCCATGTTGAAATCATATTTCCCAAATTCCTTTGATGATGGCCTACTCTGAGAGCAATAAACGAAGGAAAACCATAAACATATTTCCATGAAGGAGAGACCAAGATACTAACCAACCAAGTTTGAATCAGACCTAGGGTGATGAGTTTGGTAAGGAATCCACCACATTTCAAACAACCCATCTCTCCTTCCACAACCACGAATCTACCATTTCTAGAAATGAAGTTGGATTTAAAGAACTTGAACCCTATATTTTCCATAATTGTGCTCAGTCTTGTCAACTTTCTTGCATCATGCTTTAAATTTCTGGCTAGATGAGCGAGCTTGGAAAGATAACCTCTTGTCCTTCTGCGACCTCGAAAAATCACGGTGATAACACTTAACCTTCCAAATTGGCTTCTTCCAGGAATGCGAGAGACATCTTGGAGTGCCACCTAACACCCCATTCAAGTGAGCTCATACCTCCCATCATGGGACCCCCTATCCTTTGAGTTAATGATGGCATAATCATCCTTGAGATTTCCTAGGATCATATCATCATATGACCAAATCATATCACAAATGGCTTGTTTAACCCCGTCATTGGCCAATCTATTTGTGAGGTTGTTCACTTTTCTTTGGATGCTAGATGGAATGATGGAAGAAATGGATTTAGAAAGAATTGCGATCTATTCCAACCCTGTAGAGAGACTCCCATGCATTGAGATCTTGTTTGGTTTGGTTCCATGTAGAATTTTGGAAAGGGATTGGATCATGATCAATGCGTCTCCTTCCAAAATGATGTTGTTGAGCCCTAATTGGACTACAATATGTAGGCCTTTCACCATGGCTATCAATGCAATTCTGTTATTCATGTCGAGACATAGGTGTCATGATAAAATGCAAATAATGTTACCCCGATCATCTCCAAACACACCACCCACACTTGAATGGATAGGTTTTGTTGATGTTTGTAGCATTAGAAAAATACTTCCACACAATTTTAAGTATCTAGACTTGTGGAAGTCGTCCAAATCCTTCTACTTTAGTAATTTACTTTAATTAAAAGAAGTATTCAAGTAAAGTGATTTTATTAATTAGTTGAGTTTAATTTAATGAAATGCTAAAGTTATTAGCATTAATGAATTAAATTTTAACCATTGATCTCAAGTGAGGTGAGACCTAATCTCAGCCATTAATCACTTTTTAGATTAACGTTAGGTAAAGGAGGAGATACTTTTGGAGAGCAAAGAATGATTTTTTCTCAAGATTGAATCACAAAGGACTGTGATTCAAGGAGGTATTGGATATGTGGAGAAGAAATTTCATCCAGAGATCAATACAAGTCAGGGAGTGTTATAGGAAAATCCCCTCGCGGATAGGTGAATATCCCCTTGCATTCTAGACCCCTAATACCAAGAAAAAAACATACAAATGGACACTAACATCCCTTTGAATTCAATTACCTAATCAGAAAGAGAAAGAGAAGGAAGAAAGTGTGATGTGCCTTATTCTGTGGTTTGTCCTCGCTGCCTCCAATCTGAGCTTGATCTCCAAACTCTTTAGCACCACTTGATACCTGCAATGCAATGGACATAAAAAAGACAAAAAATCCTATTCTACTCTACAAGATTAGAATAATCAAATTCATCTATCAAGATCGACAATCATATGCAACAATACACAATCTTGAAGGGAATAGGCCAAGTAATATTGATGAGAACTTTAAAGAGATACTTACAATCATGGATGGTGTTGCAATAACTTCCCCAAGTCCTCCTCGTCCAACCCTTGCACGATGCTCCCAAGATCATAAGTTTGATATCCAAAAGATTCCTCTTCTTCTCCATGGAAAACCTTCATTATATAGGATTTGGAGGCTTAACCTCCATGGAGAAGATCACTCATAAGATCCACTAAAAAGATATCTCCATGATTTTTAGGGAGAAAATGTCTCTTCAAGGATTTTAGGGAGAAAATATCTCTCAAGGATTTTAAGGAGGAAATATCTCTCAACCATCCATGAGATTCTCAACCTCTCCTTGAAAATAGGAAACCAAATGTGAGGTGGATTCTCACACTAAATTAATTTCCTTTTTATGAATATTAATAATTAATTCATGTGCACATAATATTTGGACCTTCATATAATATATTTCTCCTCCACATTGACTAGGGATTGATAAATGTTCTTTCATGGTGTCAATGTATGTGAAACTTTCATGACACTTGCGACACTTAGGGTGAGTTACTTAAGTGTGGCATTGTGGTGTGTAATAGGGATAAGTGAGAACATGGGCAATCACAAGAAGATCCAATAGATCGGAGCCACAACAATTGAGCCGAGCTATACACACTTCATAGGTTAGTCAAGGTGCGTATGTATGTGGGTCATAGTGCATGAAATCACGTACATACATGGGTGACAGTGAGGATAGACACATACATATTTGGAAAGTGAAAGTACTAGGTCGTACAACCACATAGGAGTTGCTAGGGTTTGTAGGTTTTGTCTGTAGTTTTCAGTTATTTCCCCGTGGGCCATTTTCTTGGTAAGGGAGCCCTTGTAATATTTGATATTATTCTAATGATGAGCTGATTTGAAGGGAATAATATATTTGTGTATTGTGTATGAGATTTGGTTTCCATTATTTCTTCCACTATTAATTTTAGTTAATTATTCCAAAAAGTGTATTTTGTTTTGAGTTGTTAATTTGATTTACAACAAGGAAATCACTAGTAAACAATTTACCTATATATCAGGATTAGAAAGTTAACGTGGTATCATAGTGTGATTAGTTTAACATGGTATCAGAGCTCTCACTTTGAGAGGGAGGCCAATTTCAGGTTACACAACAATTTACTGCAACAAATCTATTAGATATGAAAGCCAACATGTTGTGACAATCAATGTTTAAAGGACCAAACACAGATCTACCACTTTGCAGTAGATCTATTAGATTTGCAAGGAGATGTCTATAGATATATAAACAAGCAATGGAATTCTTGTGGGTTCTTGAAGGAATAAACAAACAAAAGTTGATTTTGATCAGATATGAGAAATGGCAACAATGATTCTTAGATTCAAAGATAGATTGGATGGAGCATCCAACTTCCTATTTTGGAAAGCAAGATTTACTTTATTTTTGAAGGAATATGATCTTTGGGAGATTGTTGAAAAATAAGTTCTTTCACTGACAGATCCACAAGCATTCGTAGCTCACAAGAAGAAGCAGATCAAATCCCAATGGGTAATATTGGATGTAGTGAAGGATCATTTGATTCCTTACTTATCCCAGAAGACGAAGACCAAGGAAATGTTTGATACCCTAGTAAGTTTATTCCATAGTGATAACATGAACATGAAAATTATCTTGAGAAATAAACTTCGATCAACGCAGATGTTTAGATATGACAATATTTCTAGCTACTTCATGAGGAACACTCAAGTACGTGATCACCTTGCAACTATTGCAGAGAAAGTGGAAGATGTAGAACTTATAAATATGGCATTGAATGGTTTTCCAAAGTCTTGGGAACCATTTTTCAAGGGAGTTTGCACTAAGGACAATCTTCTAGATTGGTGAAGGGTGTGGGACGATTTTATCCATGTAGAGACTCGAGAGAATTCTATAGCCAACAATTAGGGAGATGAAGATGGAGAGGAGAACCTCACTCTGGTCGATCAAGCCAATAAGAGTGAAGGAAAATGTTTCAAGGGTAACAATGAGGGGGAAACCTCACAATAGGGAAGAAGGAATTGAGTAAAATCAAGTGCTTTGCGTGCCACAAGAATGGGCACTATACATCACAATGTTAGGAGAAGAAGGGGCAAGGGAAGACATGAAAAACAACATCAACAGAGACACAACTAGATGAGTTTGCAACAAAGTTTGATAAGGACTTCTCACTGGTATCCTTCCTCTCTACCAACACCAACACAAGGAGTGCATGGTACTTGGACAATGGTGCATCTCATCATATGAAAAAATCACGGAAGCTATTAAGCAGTTTGACGAAGAAGGACTCAAGGAACCATGTGGAGCTTGGTGATGATGCCAAGTATGTAGTCAAGGAGGAGGGAACTATCTTGTTTTAGCTTGAGTCAGGAGGTTCCTTAGAGGCCTAGTATGTGCTTTATGTACCAAAATTGAAGAAGAATTTTCTCTCAGTCTCAGTTTTGGAGGACAGGGGTTTTGCCGTCATGTTCAAGAAACATAAATTAATCATACATCTAGAGGGAACTATCCCTGACACAACAATCAACATTGAGATCAAAGAGGGAAAGTTACACAGGTTGTAGGGAAAGCCTGTTCATAGGTACCAGGGATCGTGGATGTATCGATGTCAGTGGCAGAAGATGAGGAGAAGAAGGTTTCGAATGGAGATAAGAGTTCAGAGACTTCGAGTTCAGGGAGTCAACCTTCAGGTGGGGAGGAGGATTTAGCCCCTTCAAAATATATTAGAAGTCTCAATTGGTATGAACTAACATTGAGGGATGCTCAGGAGCAGGTTAAGGATCCTAGGAGTTGTAGATTTTAGCCTTGTATAATTATTTACTGCAAACAAATTCTGAATAAAAACATAAAATGTACAATGGCACACACGCACATTACACAAATATTTTTACCTTGGAAACCCAAACCAGGAAAACTAACAACCTGTTTAGAGCCTTACCTCTAATATTCTATTCATCACATTCATTGTTTACAATAAAATATAAATATAGGATCCCGTGACATCCAAATCCCTAATCCATTGACCGGATTTGTCAACAAACCTAATTCCTTAACCAAAATTAGAAAACCATCGGCAAAAACCATGTGTGTAAAATCCGACAAAAATAGACCAATTTGTTTTTTCTCAGGGGATCCCGCCCCAAATCCCCACAACCTTCTTGACTTGGGGGGG
>JZKD02S1179083.1:1721886-1738503 GCA_000966675.3 Picea glauca | reverse complement strand
ATATATCACACTATCCATAACCAAATACCATAAACCCTTACATCAAACCATGCACCACAACCTCATTGTTATGTAGCCTCAAGCTAAACCAACAACTTCAACAACACATCACAACCAAAAGACCAATACCCATATGCCAAATACAAAATACCAATTGTATCCCTCAACAAATCTAATATATGCAACAATACTGAACATTCAATACCATCTCAAGAGATAAACCCTATCTCACAAAACTTACCTCAAACAAGATGTGCCATATCTCTCATAAATAGACCCCAACTGTGTTGCTGCCGTGATTTTTCTACCGCAATTTTTTTGCCAGGAATTTTCTGCTGTGATTTTTCTGCCGCACTTTTTCTTCCGCAGTTTTCCTGCCGCACTTTTTCTACTACAATTTTTCTCTATCAATAATACCTTCCCAAATAACCTTTCACAAAAATAGATATTCAATGATATTCAAGTGTGATTAAATGAGAGACCCTTGCCTCTTATTTATAGTTTCATGTAGCATCCCACTTTCCTTATTTTAGGGATTTTTCCTTTAACTTTATTATTTAAATAATTTCTTTTGCAAACACTTTGACTTTTTGGGGCTTCTATATGACTCATGAGGGTTCTCCAACTTCACATGGCCATAAATCTCTAACCGTTAGGAGTTATGTGACGTTCCACATACCACCGAAAATGGTATGACATTTACTATCCATTTAGAATAGTCTTACCTGCAAATATATCAAAACTCATACCTTTATCCATCAAACAAACTTGGGTCCATTACCCAAACCTTTGTGCTACCAAAATTTGCTACCAGAATTTGTTCAAGGGTTGACATCGATGGCAACTAACCCAATTAATCAACAAAAACAACATATAATTGAATATCAAGAAATGTTTTTGACCCAAAAATTTGTTAATATCCTTAGAAAACATCCCTACCATCATTAGCGTTTTTAGACCCCCTATAATGCATCAGATGGATTGAACAAAATAATGAGGCTTTATAATTAGTAGAGATTTTGACATATCTCGTTTTCTTTATGGCCTCTTGGACCTTCCCTATTTCCCTCCAAATGAATTGTTTTTTAAAGCACTAGAAAGGTAGTTGGGTAGTTGGGGATGTGAACTAAACAATTTTTGAATACACCTTTGTGACTTTATTTTAGGCATAGGAAACAATATCAGTCATAAGTGAAATATAAAATATAGCATTGGAGTATCATAAACAAACTTAAATCACACGGCCTCACCAAGCTAGTCCAACTTTTTGGAAATGGAAGATATGTTAAGCCCAAGATATTGAATTGTTAAATTTCTATTAGTGTTTTTTTCTAGACCCTTTAATAGTAGTTGTACCCTTTGTCTCCTATATATACCAAAGAGACCTAGTTTTATAAATCATATCATATTGTACATTTGTTCTATTGTAAAAAGAGGTTATGCCCTCAAAGAGGCTTCACATTCATACCTTTATCTCATTCTGAAGGTATGGAGTCACTTCTCTTTCTCTTTTTATGCTATTTAGGTGTTTGGGGGATAACATTTGGTTTCAGAGCATACAATCCTAGGGTTTTTCTCTTTCAAAAGAGTCATCTTGGCATTTTTTCTATAACTTGTTTTTAGTGAAGTTTTATGCTATGAAAATTTTGGGATCTCGAGGAGACATAGTGAAGTAATTGTTGTAAAATTCTAGGTTTTGGTTTACTATACTTTTTGAGATATAGCCTACATAAGTTAGGGTTTTTGACTAGTCATAAAATTAGTCTCAAATGTGTCATCTTGGAATTTTCACTGTAATTATATTTTTGGGATGTTTCCAATAGTAAATTTTTTGGGAGACCAAGGAGACATAGAGAAGCAACTGTGTTAGAAATTTAAGGTTCTGATTCACTGCAATTTAGGAAATATAGGTTGTGGAAATTGGAGTTTTTGACTAGTCCTAAAACTATTCTCAAACAATTGTTCTTGGTACAACTGTCATATTTGAAGCTAGAAAATTCCAAACGAAGTGCCACTAGTTCATTTTGAAACAAGACATACCATGCTATTTCAGGGAATTTTTTTATAAGTAGATCAGAAAAATTGTACGTATCGCATCTCGTACAATTTCACTCTCTTGAAAGGGACAAAAACGATATGTTATTGGAAAGTTACCATAAATTTTTCTTGGCACATTAGAATTGATTCAAACCTATGGAATTGCAAAGAAGACATATTAGATATATTAGGGCACCACATATCAAAATTTAAAAATCAAAGGTGCATAAATTTCAGATTTATATCAGGTGCAAGATCAACATGCAAAACAATATCCAAATTAGGGTTTTAAAGGTATGTACATAATTGACATAAATTTGATTGGAAGATCTATTTTGGGTGATTCAAAAAATGTGTTAAAGTTAAATATAGAAGAGCTGTAGATAAATATTATTGTTATCCCACACGACAAAGGGTGTTGTAAAACATTCTATGCCAATTGAACCTCCAAAGAGCTCAACCATGAACCATGAAGAAGGTGAAGAGGTACATAACCAACTATCCAAATTGGAGAAACCAATTTAATGAAATGGGTGATATTGTGTTGAAAAAGGTTGATTTGTCACATTTTCAAGAATTAATTAAAGGGTAAATGGATCAAAATATGGAGCAATTACAAAATTCCATGTATCAAAAGATGAAACAATTACAAAATTCCATGGCAACCATGATCTTACATACCCTAGATGAGAGGTTCCCTAAAGGTGATATTGGTACGCAAGGAAATCATGAATATGTGGAGAACATAATTGTTAAGTCCTAGAATCTTGATTATTCATCACTCCAAGATCCACATCATTGGGGGTCCAACTTGACACCAAGGAAATACTTAATTCCTGGGATTTACATGATTAAATTTTATGGTAAATATCATATAACATGGATATTCAAGAAGGAACAATTCTTTGATCTACACCAAGTGTCTACTTTACAAAAGGTAACTCTTGCATTCTTGTGTTTAGAACCTAATAATTTTTTTTGGTACCAATGGATTTGTGAATGAAAAAATGATTCTATTGTCTCTTGGTCCCATTTTATGGATGAATTGATAGCACATTATGGAGATATCCAGAGAAAAAATTTCTTTAGTCAATTAATAAATATTTGGCAAAGAGGTCCAATTATAGAGCACATACAACAATTTCAAAATTTGAGTCTCAGGGTAAAGAACACTGCAAAGGATAATTTGTTAAATATATTTATGGGCACTTTAAAAGAGAGAATTCAACATGAGGTGTGTCTCTTTGAAACCAAATTCTTGGAGCATGCTTTCAATGTGGTAAAGAACGTATAAAGTAAAAAATATGGCTACTAGAAGGGTGGTCACTAACAACTATATAGAGCACCATGTTCCCTATTCTAACCTCACTCAACCTACAAGGTTGACACCTCAAAAAATGGACGAAAGAAGAGAAAAGGTACTATGTTTCATTTATGAAAACAAGTATAGTAATGGGCATAAATGAGGTGAGAAAAAAACAATTCTACATAGATTATGAAGAGGATGAAGATCAAGAACTAGAACCATCACAAGATCTAGAATTGGAAGAGACTACTCCAACAATATCTTGTCATGCATTGGCCGACATCAACACTCAATCTAAAAAAGATAGAAGGATATAACAAAAATAAAAAGGTAACAATGTTGATTGATTATGGTAGCACCCATAACTTCGTTAATTGAACATTAGCCAAAATCCTCAATTTCTTTATATATTCAGCAGAAGAGTTTAAAGTAATGATTGCAGATATAGGCACCATAAATTGTTTAGGGAAGTTCCATAGTATTAATCTCACCATGGGGGAGTATTTGTTGGATAGTACAATGTTTGTAATCAAAATGGGTGGTGCTGATGTTATATCATGGGTTCAATGGTTACAATCATTGAAAACAATGACCCTTGATTTTGAGGAACTTTTCATGAGATTTTCCTCAGAACACAAGGAAATTGAACTTAGAGGTATCTAAGGGAAACACTCTATTTAGTGATAATTTCTAATATCATGAAAAAATTTCAAAATAGGGACACCATGGTGTAATTGCACAATTGTGCTCACTAGATGTTCAAACATTTAGATCCTCTACTCTCGTGGATCTCCAAAAAGTTATCAATAATCATTCCAAGGTATTTGGATAGATGATTAAATGTATTCCACCTGCTTGAGATCATGACCATGCTATTCATTTGCAACTCAGAAGTGTAGAACCTAACATTAGAACTTACATGTATCCATATACACAAAAGAGTGAGATTGAGTGTATGATTCAATAAATTCTAGAGGCTGACATCACTCAACCTAACCAAAGTGATTTCTCTTCCAATAGTGTCGGTTTACAAAAATCAAGGTTCATGGAATATGTATCCATATTATAGAGAGATCAACAAAATGGCCATTAAAGATAATTTTTTTTTTTTTTGATGGAAGAAATCGTGGGAAACCCTCCGAGTACTTCCCCACATTTTGTGGATGGTAAACGGGGTAAACTGTTAGCCTTGATTATGGGGCCTCTCCCCAGGGGAATCAAGAGAATCAAACCCATGACCAATAGAAAGCATGGAACCTCATGTCTGGATCTAGACCAATTGAACTAACCCTCGGGGCTTTTAAAAATAATTTTCCTATTCTAGTCATTGATGAATTATTATATGAATTGCAAGGAGAAATTTTCTTTACAAAGTTGGATCTCCGTTATGGATATCATCTAATTACAATGAGGCCAAAATACACCCCCAAAACAATCTTCAGAACACATGAAGGTAATTATAGGTTGTTGGTGATGCCATTTGGCCTCACTAATGCACCTTCCACATTTCAAAGCTTGATGAATTCCATTTTCAAACCCTTCCTCAAAAAAATTGTGTTAGTATTTTTCGATGATATACCAATCTACAAAAAATCTTGGGAAGAGCATGTACACCATGCTGACATGGTCTTAAAAGTATTGAAAGAGAAAAAAACTATGTGCAAATCCTTCCAAGCATGTCGTTGGGGATTAGGAAGTGGAATATTTGGGTCACATTGTCTCTCATGAAAGTGTCAAAGTGGAACCCAAAAAATTTAAATCCATGAAGGAATGGCCAATTCTCAAAACCTTAAAGAATATTAGAGGATTATTAGGATTGATGAGATATTACTACAAGTTTGTTAAGAATTATGGTCAAATAACAACACCTCTAAGAGTGTTATTGAAAAATGAGGCATTTTCTTGGACTCAAGAAGTAACCAAAGTTTTTTAAAAACTCAAGGAGGCTATGTGTAAATTCCAGTATTAGACACACTTATTTTCACAAAAACCCTTATTGTGGAGTGTGATGCATTAGGTCATGGAATTTGTGCATTTGTGATACAATAAGGAAGGCCCATTTCCTGTGAAAGCTATTGAATTAAAGGAAATAAATGACTCAAACCCATTTATGAAAAGGAAATGTTGGCCATATTGCATGTAGTTAAGAAATGACACCCCTACTTAATAATAAGACACTTCAAGGTAAAAATAGATAATGATAGTTTGAATTACTTCTTGGAAGAACAATCATCTTCAAAAGAGACAATAAATGGTTACAAATATGTTAGGTTATGACTTTAAAATTATCTAAAAAAAAGTAAAACAAAATGAGTAGTGGTAGATGCACTTTCAAATAAATAAGACACAAAGGGTTGAATTTGTGCTATTTCCATTTCATATTTTTATTGGGTGGAACACACAATGATAGAATGGAAGAAATATCAGAAGATATGCAAGATAATTCAACAACCACAAGAGGACGAAAGTGCATTAGATAATTTTTTTGGAAGAATGATTCATTGTGGTATTAGGATCACCTATGTTTATGTAAGAATTCCCAACTCAAACATAATGTCCTTTTGGAATTGCACACTTCTCCCATAGGATGGCATCCATGGTTCTTGAAAACTGACCACATGATCAAGAAGGATTTTTTCTTGGAAGGTCTTAAAACTGATGTTCAAAAGTTTGTTGTTGAATGTTTGGTTTATCAACAAAATAAGGCAGACATAATCAAGACCTCAGGTCTTTAACAATCATTAGATATACCAAGTCAATGTTTGGAAGAAGTATCAATGGATTTGATTATAGGTCTAACCAAGTTCGAAGGAAATAATGTCATCACGGGAGTGGTGGATCGAGTCTCAAAATATGCCCATTTTTGCTCTCTTTCTCATCCTTTATAGAAAGTATAGTAGTTCCAACATTCATGGAAATAGTTCAGAATCTATATGGAATCCCTAAGATTATTGTAAGTGATAGAGATCCAATTTTCATTGGTAATTTTTGGATTTAATTGTTTTCTTGTTTGGGTACTTAATTGGCTCACAACTCCTCTTACCATCCTCAATCGGGAAAAACATAGATTGCAAATAAATGTATAGAAGGGTATATTTGTTTCTTTACATATGATAAACAAACATAACGGGTCAAGTGGTTGGCTTGGAAGAATGGTGGTACAACCCCATTTATGGAACTTTATGGATATCATCCTCCATCCATCACATCACCCTTAAGAGGGAAAATGAAGGTTCAAGTAGTGGAGGACCACATAGAGCACTGGCAAGAGGTTCTCAAACTATTGAAGGGAAATTTGGTTACAACACAAAATATGATGAAACAACAAGTAGATCAACATCATAGTGAAAGAGAATCTGAATTGGGGGATTGGGTATTTTTGAGACTACATTCATAAAAACAGATGTCCCTCGAGCAAAAAAAAGACAATAAATTAGCACCCAAGTAATATGGTCCCTATAAGGTGTTGTAGAGGATTGAAAGTATAGCTTAACAATTCAAATTTTTTCCATATTCATGTGTACATCTAGTCTTCCATGTTTCTTTCTTAAAAAAGGTGATCGACGACAAGATCCCAATTCAAATTATTTTACCAGAGATTAATGGAGAAGGGAAAATAATACTAGAATCATAAATAATCCTTGGAACAAGGATCAAGCAACTGCAAAATTAAGCATTTACTAAGTACCTCATCAACTGGAAGAACGTACTGTTAATTTTAGAGCTGTTATTAAGTTCTTTTCAATTTACTAGAGCATAACAACATAAGTAGGATCATTGAAATAAACACAATCACAAGGTACACAACATTTTATCCTGGGAAACCCTCATGGGGGAGAAAACCCAACCAAAACTTCATCAATAATAGATTGCCAATACAATGCCAAGACTAAAGACCAAAAACACCAAGAAAATACTAGGACTGAGCATGCACCTCTCTCTCATTCTTCTTGCAACTGCAACTACCTTCAAAAGATGCGCACTATAAGTGTGAGTGAGTGAGTGAATCAATGAGGCACCATCCTCACTTATTTATACTAGATGAGGGGGCGCTAGGGTTATGTCACTTCACCAAGTAGGGACAACTTCTTCCAATAGTGGTTAAAACCACTTTAATAAACCCTAGGGGACGAATTCTCAAATACCACCATATGAATATGGTTTGACCAATCCACAAAAGTGAATTTGGTCATACATAAGTCCCGACATGATCAATCCAAAAAAGGGGATTTGATCTATATAATAATGACTCAATTATAATTAGAATATTCTTCCCAGTTACAATATTTCAACACTCCCCCTTAACAAGAAGGGTATTCTACTGACATAACCCAATACAACATCATCAGGAGAAAGAGAGGGAAGCACCATCATCAACATCTGGAACATTCACTGGCATATCTACAAATCATCAAAAGTTTTTCTCATCATCAATAATATCATTGTTCACAGCATGGAGTTGGAATAACATCATCATCATCATCTGCATTAACATCAATTAGCATAACTCTTAAGAAACAACATCATCAACACCATAATTAACACCATGATATTAGTACAACATCATCAATAACAACACGAGGCTGATACAACATCATCAACAACAACACGAGGCTGATGCAACATCATCAAAAACAACACAAGGCTAAAACAACAACACCATCAACACAAGACTGAGATAACAACATCATCATCATATGGAAACTGAATGAGGCAGGTGCAACAACAACATTTTGTGGTACTCTGACAAACCGTCCTTACCAAACCTTTGAGATCTGCCCAGGAATCATACGATTCCCTAGGATATAAAATCCTAATGAAGCTACCATGTGGTACTCTGAAAAATCGTCCTTACTGACCTTCGAGATCTGCCGAGGAATCAAAATATTCCCTAGGATATAAAATCCCAACAGAGCTACCACTACTTACCAAAAATGGCATATACATGAACATGTACTCTGACAGACCGTCCTTACCGGACCTCTAAGATTTGTCCAGGGATGATCAGTCCCCTAGGATATAAAATTCTAACTGAGCTACCCGCTGTTGTCCAGGATACCATAGTATCATCAACATCACTCCCCTTTTCAAGAGAGATCCTTTCGGACTATACCAAGCTTGTCTCAAAAGTATTAAAACTTTACATGAGACAGAGGCTTGGTCAACACATCTGCAACTTGCTCATCTGTGCCAACATATTGGAGCTTTACAACTCCTCTCTGCACCATATCACGAATGTAGTGATACCAAATTTCTATGTGATTCGACTTATCATGGAACATTGGGTTCTCCGTCATCTTTATGCAACTCTGGTTATCACATAGAATCACAATGGATTCCATATCCATATCGAATAGACTTGTCAACAACTTCTGAAGCCATATGGATTCACAACTGGCGGAACATGCTGCAATGTATTCCGATTTTTCCATGCTGAGAAAAATAATGGATTTCTTCCTACTCTTCCATGAAGTCATGGCTGAACCTAGACTGAAAAAACATCCTGAAGTTATCTTTCTATCAGAGACACTTCCAACTCAATCTGAATCAATATAACCAACTAATATGAAGTCATGATCTCTAGTATAACAGAGACCATATTCCAACGTACCCTTAAGGTATCTCATCACGTGCTTTGCAGCTACAAGGCGAACACGTCTAGGCTCTACTAGATACTGACTCGAGGTGTTCACATAAAATCATATATATGGCCTAGTATTCGTCAGATACATCAACGAACCAATAATCTGTCTGTACAGAGTAGCATCAACCAATTCTGATGAAGTATCAACCAAGAGCTTCAAATTTGTTTCCATGGGTGTGTTCATGGATTTACATTCAAACATATCAAACCTCTTCAGTATTTCAACTACATACTTCCCTTGGTTAAGGAAGATCTTCTCCGGGCTATGCCAAACTTCAAGACCTAAGAAATAATGCATCAGGCCTAGGTATTTCATCTCAAATTCTGCTGCGAGCTTCTTCTTACAATAAGTGATGAGATTTTCTTCTCCTGTTAAGAATAATTCATCCACATACAACAACAATATAACTGGCTCATCATTCATAACCTTGAAGTAAAGGTTAGAATCAACTTTAATCTTGGTAAAGCCCAAGCTCGTTAGTAAACTATCAATTCTACCATACCAAGCTCTAGGAGCTTGCTTCAACCCATAAAGATCTTTCTTCAACCTGCATACATGAGTCTTTCTATGTTCAACTTCAAACCATTGTGTTTATTCTGTATACACTTCTTCTTCAATAACACCATTTAAGAAGGCTGCTTTCACATCCATCTGATGTAACTTCCACTTCATCTTGGCTGCAACAACTATGATGGTTTTGATGGAAGTGTATCTGGCTACATGAGAAAATGCCTCTTCATAATCAATGCGTTCCTTTTGAGAAAAGCCACGAGCTACAAACCTTGCCTTATGTTTTTCAATACTTTCGTCTGCAACATGTTTTATCTTGTATATCCATTTGGAAGATACCACATATTTGTTCTTCAGTCTGGGAACTATTTCCCATACATCATACTTTATAATGGATTGGTATTCTTCTGTCATGGCATCCACCCATTCTTTCTTCTGAAAGGCCTCTTCAAAGCAAGTAGGTTCCTTTTCTATGAGATCACACATCAAGGCCATATAACTAGAGAATGGATTAGTTTTATTTCTTTGTCTCATGGTTCCTTCTTGGGCACTATACTTCTCTCCATCTTGAATAAGTTCCCTTGCCCAAGATGGATTTCTCTTGTGAGAGATCATCATTTGGGGAGGTTCTTGAGATTCTGTCATATCATGATCTTCTGGAATCTCATCATTAGGGATAACTGTAACTTCCCTCACTGGTTCTGCAACTCTAGGAGCTACATGTTCTTCTTCATATACTTCTTCAGGATGGAATCTCCTTGATTTCTAGAGTGCTACATCTTCATCAAAGGTTACATCTCTATTGATATCAATATGATGGTAACCTAATATGTAAATTCTGAAGGCCTTAGAGACCTCACAGTATCCAACAAATATTCCCTTCTTTCCTGAAGGATCCAACTTAGTTCTCCTTTCTTTTAGAATGTGTACAAACACTGGACATCCAAATATTTTGAGATCACTTACTTCTGGCTTCTTTCCGGAGAACATTTCTTCGGGGGTTTTGAATCCAAGTGCACTATGGGATAATCTGTTTTGGACATAAACTGTTGTTCTTGCTGCTTCAACCCATAAGTGCATTGGAAGATCTTGATCGTGGATCATAGTCTTCTCTTCTTCCATTATTGTTCTATTCTTTCTTTCCACTACACCATTTTGCTAAGGATTATAGGGAGTGGTGAGCTCCCTCTTAATATCAACATCTTTGCAAAAGCTTACAAATTCTTTTGAGGTGTATTCTCCTCCATTATCTGACCTGAGTATCTTTATTTTTCTTTTGGAGATATTTTTTTTATCAAGGCTTTGAATTCCTTGACTTTTCAAAATACTTCATCTTTTGATTTCAAGAAATAAACCCAAGTCTTGTGAGAATAATCATCAATAAATGACACATAGTATACATACCCACTAAGAGAGGTTCATGACATTAGACCACATACATTTGAGTGGATGAGCTCCAATATTCCTTCTACTTTACTGTTGCTCTTTGGGAAAGGATTCTTTATGTTCTTTCCTTATGCACATCCCTTGCACACACCTTCATGATCAACCTTGAATTCTGGTAAACCTGTAACTACCTTGATTACACATAGTAAGGCTTTGTATTTGATGTGAGCTAGTCTTATATGCCAAATTTAACATGGAATCTCAGTGGAGTGGGTCAAGGCTGCATCTGCATGACATTTTAACTTATATAAGCCACCTTCTTCTGTTCCAATGACAATTGCATCTTCTATGGTTTTTCCTTTAGGCCACATAAGAACTTCACCATCTATGAATGCAACCCTGAAACCTTTCTTATCTAACGTTGAGATAGAGAGTAAGTTCTTTGTCAAACTTGGTACATATAGTACATATTTTATTCTCATCGGAGTCCCTGAATCAAGTTTGTAGGTGGATTCTCCCACTCCTTTGATAGGGTACTAGTAATCATCTACGAGTGTTACTTTCTAGGGAAAGTTATTTTCTGTAAGGATAGAGAGAATGTCTCTCTGACCTATCATGTTCTTAGAGGCACCACTATCTATGAGACAAGTATCCTCTCCAGGTGTCATAGATCTCGAGAGGGCAGAAAATAAAACATAATATTCAATTTCTTCTTTAGACAACTTTGTGGGTGGCTCATCATCTTCGACTGTATGGGCATGATGTATTTTGTCATTTCTCTTATGAAAGGACAATTCTTAGCAATGTGTCCCATCTTATCACAATGATAACATTGATAAGAGGAGAAATATTTTACTCTTCTTTGACCATTCTGATATTTATGGAATCTCCTTGGAGGATGAGATTCTTTATGGAAGTGGGTGAATCTCTTTGGGGAGTGAGATTCCTTATGAAGGTGGGTATCCTTTTGGAGATGAGACCTTTTCTTTCCTCCTTTAGCATTATCAACTAGGGCTTGGTCTTCATCCCTTAATAGTACTGATTTTCGGTTGGCTACTCTTGCTTCTTCTTGAACACATTCTTCCCATAGACTATATCAAATTGGAGTTTCTCCTTTCTGGCATAGATAGTTTGGATGAAGACATCCCAAGGTCTTGTGAGACCATTAAGAGTTTTCATGATGAGTTCATCTTCATCCAAGTTGTCTCCAATTGCTTCTAACTATTCTTTGAAATGAGTAACCCTAGAGAAATAGTCATGAACTGTTTCTCCTTTCTGCATCTTTGTATTCTTGAGTTGGGTTCTCAAGTTCATCTTCTGGTTGATGTTATTTCCTTCATACATCCTAGTTAGGGCATCAAACATTTCTTTTGGAGTATTCTTAGAAGATACTTGAGGGATCAAGTGATATTTAATGGATTCTGCAATGATCCTTTTGGCCCTAACCATATCCTTCTTGTACTTTGTTTTGGCGGCATCTTCTTCGGGTTTTGGTACATTTTCTTTTATGAATTTTGTAAGGTCATTCTCTTTAAGAATGAGTGCAATCATGTATTTCCAGGCACAAAAGTTTTCCACACCTTCTAACTTGTCAACAAGCTTGGTGCTTGCAGTCATCTTGAATCGGAGCTAAAAAAATGAACATAAAATGAAAGTGCTTAGAAAGTGAATATGAACTTACTAGGAGATGCTTTGGGTTGAGGCGAGTAGGTTGGAGCTCTTTGTTTTCAAAAAATTCAAATTTTACCCCTTGAAACTAGACCTGCGCAAATATGGACTGGTACTTCTGGTACTGGTTTTCTGGTACCAGTCAAAACTAGGGTTTCACTTTCCAGAGGATCTGGCCACTAAAAAGGTGCGCTCAAGCTTCCAAGTGATGTGCTAAGCTAGGGTGCACTTCCCTAGATGGTTTTTAGGCAAAAATTCCTTTCCAATAAAAATCCTCAATTTTCTTGTACGACAATAATGACATTTTTGGTTACCCAATGAAAGGTGCTCTATTCAGTTCAACTCTGATTCCATGTTAATTTTAGAGCTATTATTAAGTTCTTTTGAATTTACTAGAGCATAACAACATAAGTAGGATCATTGAAAGAAACACAATCACAAGGTACACAACATTTTATCCTGGGAAACCCTCATGGGGGAGAAAACCCAACAAAAACTTCCTCAATAATAGATTTCCAATACAATGCCAATACTAAAGACCAAAAACACCAAGAAAAGACTAGGATTGAGCATGCACCTCTCTCTCCTTTTTCGTGCAACTACAACTACCTTCAAAATATGCACACTAGAAGTGTGAGTGAGTGAGTGAATGAATGAGGCACCATCCTCACTTATTTATACTAGCTGAGGGGGCACTAGGGTTATGTCACTTCACAAAGCAGGGCCAATTTCTTCCAATAGTGGTTAAAACCACTTTAATAAACCCTAGGGGTCGACTTCTTCCAATAGTGGTTAAAACCACTTTAATAAACCTTAGGGGTTGACTTCTTCCAATAGTGGTTAAAACCACTTTAATAAACCCTAGGGGCCGACTTCTCAAATACCACCATATGAATATGGTTTGACCAATCCACAAAATGGGATTTGGTCATACATAAGTCCCGACATGATCAATCCACAAAAGGGGATTTGATCTATATAATAATAACTCAATTATAATTAGAATATTCTTCGCAGTTACAATATTTCAACACGTACTAGTAGAAAATGTGACATGGGAGATGAGTTCTTCATGCAAAAATATCCACAACTAATCAAGTGTTGATGGAAACATTTGTTTGAAGGGGAGGGACATGTTAATCCCTATATACAACCATCAATATTGAGTTATTACATTTCTATTGTTATATTAGTTTTTTCAGCTAAACCCTTTAATTGTAATTGTACCCTTTGTCTCCTATATATACCAAGGTGACCTAGTTTTAGAAATCATCTCATCTTGTACATTTGTTCTATTGTAAAAGGAGTTTTCCCCCTCAAAGAGGCTTTACATTCATTATTCTCTCTCATTCTCAAGGTGTGGGGTCACATTATGCTATGCTTGGTGCATAATAGAAACACTATCAAGTCATAAGTGAAATAAAAAATATAACACAGGAGAATCATAAACGAACTTAAATCACATAGTCCCACCAAACTAATCCAAGTTTTTGGAAATGGAAGCTATCATAGGCCACAACCTCCTGGAGATATTTATAAAACGACCATAAGCCCCCTTATTTCTCTTTATAGCATCCCTTATTCCTCCAATATGAAAGTCATAAATGTTCATATTCACGCACAACCCTTTTTTTCCAATGGAACACACATACCGAGAAACCCTCCATGTACTTTCCCTCATTTTGAGGATGGTACGAGATGTAAAAAGGCCGATTTCATTTTTGGAAACCTAACTAGACATGGACATCAAGTGAGGCCCAATGATATCAACATAGGAGACCGGCCTTGAGACTTGACCCCATGACCTCCTGCTTATAATTCACAATAGTCAACCACTCAAGCTAACCCACTGGGCTATATTCGTACAACTTGTTGCACACTCTACATGATTAGCCAATACTATATTCAGATCGTTAGAGCATGTGGAAACATATCAACCCAAGGAAACTTCATAAATTATAGTGTGCAATGCCATGGAACCACATTACACTGCCCTATCAATGCATGTAAGGTTGAGAGTAAGGTGAGAAGCTAAGCAAATGAACATGTCAAATTAGTATTTGAAAGGAGAGCCATTAATACAAAAATCCATAGGTACCTTATGCTAGCATCTTCACTACGAAGCTTGTGTTAGTGACATTAACACAATATCAACACTTCCTTACATGGAAATTTTGCAAATATGGGATTTGAACAATACTATGTTTGTAAACAATTGAGTACTCCATTTCCAAAGTAATCTGACATATATGATGTTGATAAAGAGGTAACCAAATTGCCAAAAAGATAAAGGTTGTTGTTCTATACAAGTATTTGAAATAAATTTAACTAACAAAACAACTTTCTAGCTTATTAAACAATATTTCCCAAACTTAACATTCAAGGAAAACGAAAAAAAATCATAATGCAAATAACCCCAATAATTTTTCCCTCTCCACTTTCTCAACATCTTCATGAATTAATTAACCAATATCTAAAATGTCTAAAATGCCAATATAAATGATAGCTGTTAAAATTTAAAGCTAATACCAAAACTTAGCAAATCAATTTTGGTTTCAACCATGAAACTTATGTAAACAGGCTATTCATCTAAATTTAATAACCATGATGATTCTTTTGCTTAACAATCAAGGGGATGAGACAACCCATCTCAACTTAATGACCATGCCATGATGCTTCTATCATTTATCAACCAGTGCACAAGGCTGCCCATCCCAACTTCACTGCCATCAATGATTTTATTGTTTATCAGTCCTGTTACAAGGCTGCCCATCCCAACTTCACTGCCATCAATGCTTTTATTGTTTATGAGTCCTGTTACAAGGCTGCCCATCCCAACTTCACTGCCATCAATGATTTTATTGTTTATCAGTCCTGTTACAAGGCTGCCCATCCCAACTTCACTGCCTCAATGGTTTTATTGTTTATCAGTCCTGTTACAAGGACAAACGGACTACTTTTCTGAAATTTAAACCTTACCAAAAACTAAAACCATACTTCACTTTCACCAACCCAATTAACCTCTCATAATAATAATCCAATACATAGAAATAACATTATTCTCCCATATAATTTGATATAAAAAACTTGATGTGGAGACGATATGATTCTAGTTGTCAGAAATTACTATATCGACATTCATTAATCAAAACTATAGATTTATTTATAAGTTGAATGATATATAATATATGTACACCATGAAATGATTGAATACATCCAACGAGGCGATGCTTAACGATCGGTCCTGATCAGTCCAGATCATAGAAGACAGAAAATTGATAACTCAGTAGCTACTATATTGATTTTCAGAGACCCTATACTTGTATATTTTCCAGTGCCTCCGGTGTCGAGGGAGGGTCAGGGCGGGTACTCATATTCATATCGTTGTTATTCTTCTTATTGCTGCGGGAGAGTTCCAGCAGGTTCTGCCTGCAGGTCGGGCAGGACGAATGTGCGGCGAGCCAGGTGTCAATGCAGCGCATGTGGAAGCCATGATTGCACTTGGGCAGGATTCTCACCTCTTCGCCCACCACAAACTCAGCCAAGCAGATCGGGCAATCGGTGCTGGGCAGCTTCGATTCCGCAGCGCCGTAGACCGCTGTGGGCAACGCCCGGAGAGCCTTCCTCTTCATCCCGGTGTTGACCACCCTCGCGGCCTCCGCGTCCTGCGCGGACACGAACAACACCGCCCGCGCGCGGGTGCAGCGGAGCGCGCAACGGACGATGGAGTTGAGCCCCATAGCGCATATCAGGGCGCAAAGCAGCGCCGCAAGAATGACGAGCATGTTGGTGTTGAAGCTGGTCTCCCCGATGTACGGTGTATCGGCCGCCTTCTGTCCCGGATTCGAATTGAACCCTTCCGACGCCGGCTCCAACACTATTCGTCTCGTACTTTCCATTAGTTCCAGAACCTTCCTAGAATTTATCATTCTTCAAATACCCAGTGCCCTAAAACTCCTATAAATCTGACCAAAGATCTGTGCTTCCACCGACTCTGCCTGGAGAAAACACCATTCAAATATCCATCTCCTTCGTTTAGCAGAACTTTCAATTCTAAGTGCAGCT
>JZKD02S1179083.1:1682087-1703063 GCA_000966675.3 Picea glauca | reverse complement strand
TCAATGGGGATTTAATCCAATAATAATAATGACATGATTAATCCACAATGGGGATTTAATCCAATAACAAAATAATAATAAGAATGCTCTTCGCAGTTACATTATTTCAACAAGGGGAACCTATCTCGATTGATGTACAAGATTCCTATGGTTCAAGTGGAGGATCTGCCAGAGGCTATGCAGTGGTAGGTGATGTGTGTACTTCATGCGTAGGTGCGACTCTTCCGATGTATCACAAACTCCATAGTGTGATATCATGATAAGCATCCAATGCCATAGGTGTAGATGCCATGTTCATATTATATACCAAATATATATGTATTTTGAGGGTGTGAGCCCCATTTGTACTATGACACCATATTTTTTGAAAGGATGAAATATAAAAAAATTTGGTCTTCGACTTTACTTATATATGTTACAATGTGTATATGCACGAATGTGTTTTCTTTTCTTAGTTATGTGACAAATACCAATCTAAAATATAATTAGCATATGCATCAGATACATTATTAGAACTTCTAGGTATGTGATTATAAGTAAGAAAATCAAAATATCGTTCCAAAATTCGTACCCGTAGGAATCGTCGGAGTAGAGTAGGGTCTCGCACATGGTAACTGCAGTTTAACTGACATACAACTAATTCAGAGTCCAGGAAAACCTCTAAAGAACAAACACCATGTGAAATGGCGTCACGTAATAATTATATAACACCACTATACGCATCCACATTATTCATTGATGGCTCCAGACGAACACCACTTGAAGACACTAGTTGGCCCTCGGGTGAGTAAATGACCCAAGAAGTGGAAGCCATGTTCTACGTATGACGAATGGCACCATCCATGAATCCTAAGTAAATTGAAGACTCCATTGAGATCTACCAACCAAGGGAAAACTTAATAAGCAAGCCGATGACACAAATGAAAAGATGTATATACACTAAGATACACTAGTATACAAAAGGTCACACCCAAGATTTGAGGGATTAAGCATAATGCCTTTTAAGGTAGAGCCCATTTCTAGGCTCATCCAACATATTCCCTTCATAAAATTCCAATTCATAGGATCCTTTCTCTAAGACACATCACACAATATAAGGACCGTGCCACATGGGGTTGAACTTGCTTGCCCCCAATGGTTCTTTGGCTTGGTCATACAGGAGAACCAAGTCACCCTCAACATACTGCCGAGGATAGACAAACCTATCATACTGAAACTTAACACATCATTTATTTGCTTCGATATCCATAGAGGAATCTCAATGCTACTCATCAAGACACTCTCAGTGTACAAGGCGTTCTTCAAGATCAGAGGTGTCAGGTAGGAGCTCAATTGAGAACTTGAGGGAAGGGATTTCACATTCAATTGGAAGAATCGACTCCACACCATGTACTAACTGAAAAGGTTAAAAACCGGTGGAAGTCTTTACTAATGTTAGATATGCCCAAAGTTCAGGGTAAAGCATCAGATGCCAATTGTATTTACTCTAGCTGACAGGTTTTTGCAAGATGGTCTTGAGATATTTATTCACCGCCTCTACTTGTCCATTTGCCTTGGGATAGTAAGGGGAATAATGACTGTGCTTAAACCCTAGTTTTGATGCTAACTCTTTCATCATTTCATTTTGAAAGTGACTTCCATGATCATTGATAACATCTCTTGGGAATTTGAATCGGGATATAATTTGGTTGAATACGAAGAATGCTGCAGTCTTACCATCAGATTTAATGGTAGGCATGGCCTAAGCCCATTTAGTGAATTAATCCACAACCAAAATGATATGATGATGCCCCCCAACCGAAGCTGGGTTACAGTCCATAAAATCTACCCCCCACTTGGTGAAGGGATTGACAATGACAATTGGGTGAATAGGGGCTGGGCGCGAGCACATTTTTCGAGTGAACACCTGGCAGGGGTGACATTTCTTGACCGCTTCAACACAATCTTTAAAAATTGACAGCCAAAAATAATCGGCTCGAAATATTTTTTGGGATGTCGCAAGCCCAGATAAATGACCACCACAAGCTCCATTATGAACTTCATTGAGAACAGACTCAACCTCCTCGTGAGTCAAGCAATGGCGTAAAATATTATCTACTCCTCAACGATACAAAGTGTCGTCGATGATAAGGTATATTTTAGCCTGATGACATATACATCATCGATTGTCTCTCGACAGATGCTGGGCTAGCTTCAAGGTTTGAAGATAAATTAGAATGTCTCCATACCAGGGGTATGAAGATGATATAAGGAAGATATTTTTATCCATGGACAAATCATCATGAAAAATGTCCTTATCTAGTCGAGGGAAGTCCAATATCAACTCAGAAAAAAATAACGATTTCTTAGACTTCTTGAAGCGAAATAGAGATCAAATTATTGCAAAATAACAATCCACTTATTGTGTTTCCCCCCTATGATACACCTTGTGAGGATGTATTGAAATGGATTGTTATCTGCAACTACAGTAGTTTTGCAAATTAACACATAATGCCATAACCTTTGAACTGCATGTACGATGGCCAAGGCTAGTTTATCTATGTGAGAGTATTTAAGTTCAGGACCGACTAGGTATCAACTGAGATAGTAGACAATGTGATCATGGAGCTCATCATCCTCCTAAAACAGAACCATAACAACAGTCCTTTCAGATGTGATGATATAAAACAAATAGTCTCTACTGTAGTTTGGAGGCTTCAACAAAGGTGCCGATACCAAAGATTTCTTGAGAGCATTGAAAGATTATTGGGCTCGCTCATCCCATATAAACTAGGTATCCTTATTCAAAAGACACATGAAACCCTTAGTTAAATTGGAATATTTCACTATGAACCGACGCAGGAAGTTAACCTTCCCTTATAAACCTTGAAGTTGTCGAATGTTGTGTGGGGGAGGCAACTGAAGTATTGCCTCAACCTTCATAGGGTATACCATGATCCCATGCTCAAATACTAAGAATCCTAAAAGACAACCAGACCTAACACAAAAGATGCACTTGTGAGGGTTCAACTGAATGCGACAATAATGACATCCGTCAAATACTAATTGAAGGTGAGTGGAGTGATCTAATCTCTTGTGATTGTGAGTAGCAAGATCATCTAGGTAGGCTCCGACAATATGCTTGAGATTGTGAAAATAAAAGGTCATGGCACATTGGAAGGTTTCTCTGGTGTTTGAAGGCCGAAAGGCATTTTACAATATGCAAAAGTACCCCAAGGAAAAATAAACGCCGTCTTATGTTGATCCTCAGGTTTGATTTGAATTTGATTATACCCTGAAAATCCATCCATAAAATAAAAGACTTCGATTCCCGTGCACTTGTCAATAATATGGTCAATGAAAGGAGTCAAGAAGTTATCTTTAGGACAAGCCTTGTTCAAGTCATGAAAATCCGTACATACGCGTATGGTTTCTTGTTTTTTATTCATGGGAACAGGGTTGGACACCCATTCAGTCAAGGGAACTGGGTAGATGAAACCAACATTAAGTAACTTCTCTACCTTTGCCTTAATAGTAGGGGCCTTCCTAGTATTAACAACTCTAAGACATTGTCGAACAATTCTAGCATCCGGATAGGTATTAATATCATGTTCGATAATGTTGGCATTGATCCCTGGAATCTCTTCATACGACCAAGAAAATGCATCACATAATTCTTTGAAGAGACCGATGCAGATCTGAATTTCTCTTGGTGAGCAATACACACCGATATATACGTTCTCATTTTTGCTAGGAACTCAAGAGATGTCGATTGTGACGGTAGGAGAAGTATTCTCCATGTTTCCTTCGACATAAATTCCATGCGTGTCTAATGGAACTGCATTGTGACCAACCATCTCACTCAAGGTAGATCTAAAGTCATCCTATTCGATCCTAACAAGCTTTGGGAGGAAATAGGAGCGATGATGCATATCGTCCCAAGGCTTACCAGGACCATACATGGCCTTTAAGATGGCTTCATCCTAGGGTAAAGTATCATTGAGGAATTCATGAAAATAAGAAGATTGGACGACCCATACGAGCTCTAGAATAGGATCCTCCTCGTCCATCTACAAGGAGAAAGGATACGGGTCAGCGGTAGCGTAAAAAATAGATTTGTTGAGGAAAAGATATGAAATGATCTTACTCAAGAATTTTTAGATTTTTCTTGGCTAAAGAAAAATATACAGGAATGTCACCCTATGTTTATAGCCATAAAAATTAATATCCTAACTCACAAGTATTGATTACAAGTGCTTAGGCTAGTCTTTTTATAAATAAAATCTTGCTAGAAAATTCATTATTTATATGATTTTCTGAATATAACAGTTACTGAAATAAATGTAGAGACAGAAGTAAAGACACCAAGATGATAATCAAGACAGATGAGACATAAAACAATCCTTTATTTCATTCCAATTAATCAAAGAATCATTCTCTTTACAAAATTTTGTGAAGAAGTTTTGGACCAAAGTCAAACTTAGACGTCCTCTGTTGGCCCTTGACCAAGTTTTGGAGTTACTTGGTCATGTTTGACCATTTTTGGGACTTTGATAGCCTGTCGAAGATGGAGCACCAGATGAAGCAGAGATCAAGGGATCTCGGCCCACTTTCGGGTCCCTTTTTTGGTTTTGGGAATATGTAATGAGGAAGAGATGTCGGCCCGTGGGTTCACCCACGCTTAGGCCCACTTTTGTAAATGTATAAATAGACGTCTAGGCATCTAGTAAAATATCTATGTATTGTATCTATGTGATATAGGCTATGTGACAAGTGGGATTTGTGTGATCGAGGTGTTGTGAATCTTGTAAGACTTGCAGAGCCTAGTGCAAGTCCATGTGTGATGATATGGAAGTCTTTGTGCTGTAAGGCAAAGAAGAAGGATCTAGTGAGCTGCACAGATATTTTGTCCTGTGCGCAGTAGGGTTTAGGAGGATTTTTGCTTGTAACCGATTGAAGACGCTAATAAAGAAGAAGAGTTGGTGGACGTAGCCCCAGGGTGGGGGTGAACCACGTAAATCTGTGTGTTATGCTTTATGCTTTGACCAGATGTGTTTATCTCTGCTTTGCTAAGTGATTTGATATACTTAGATAGATCTACTTATGCTTTGTGCTTCATTATATGTGTATGAATAGTAGATCTGATATGTATGAAGATGATTAGTGATGATCTACTATATTTGATCTGTTTTACTATTGCTAAGTGCTAAATTACCTTAGATCTAAGTGAATACTGTGATGCTCTATGCTCTCTGCGAAGTATAATAAGGGTTGAATATTGATGAATGATTAATGCTAAGTGCTCTGTAAGCGGCATAATCATAGATCTGTGTCCTAGCTAAGGTTACAGACACTTGAGTCCTGCAACCACCCTTGCCTCTACCTCAGGTGAGACTTCATCTGCTTTGCAGGTGTTGCCGAAAGGGCTGGTAGTTAGGGTTTTGTTGGTGCGTTGTTGTAGCATTGAACCCTGGGTCTACCCCTTTTTCCAACAAATGGTTCCGTTGCTGGGACCTAGAATTGTGATTTTTGGGAACTAAGGGAAAAGAAGCCTTGTGTGAATATTCAATTGGAAACTGTGGAAGCTCTTTGCATGGATCTGTGCCCTAGTGTGCAGTATTCCACTTGATTTGAAAAGCTCTATGAAAGAAGGCCAAATCTGAAGAAAAGAAGCAAGATCTGAATGCTTTGTGCTCTAA
This sequence comes from Picea glauca, assembly GCA_000966675.3. Classification (NCBI taxonomy): domain Eukaryota; kingdom Viridiplantae; phylum Streptophyta; class Pinopsida; order Pinales; family Pinaceae; genus Picea; species Picea glauca. Next base: position 1,697,385 of record JZKD02S1179083.1, on the reverse strand, counting down.
GAAAAGTAAAAGTGGAAGTTTCTGAAGAAAAGAGGTCAGATCTGTAAGCTCAGTGCTCTGATAAAGGTAAGGATATTTAAAAGTTTTTATTTGTGCTCTGCAAAAGTAAGATAAGTGAAATTTTTTGTTTCTAGAGTATGGATCTAGGTATGTTTGATAGATTCTGTCCTAGCTTAAAAACTAGGCCATTAATAGATGAAAGAAAGTTTGATGCAAATAGATCTGATAAGCATAATGATAGATATGTTATACCTATGCATAGAAAGAATGCTTGGACTAACACATGGATGCCAGATCCTAGAAAGAATTTTTTGCAGGCTAGCTACCATGATTCCAGTGTGCAGTACATAAGAGGCTAGGGATCATTTAAAATAAAACGAGGATTAACCCTATGTTACAGCTGCAGGAAACCAAGCCATTGAGCTAAGGAATGCCCTGGTGGAACACCTAGTTATCTCTGTTGCAAATCTTTGGACCATGAAGTATTGGATTTCCCTAGAATGATTGCTAAGCTTGAAATAATGAATCTGATTCAAGGAAACCCTAAGATAGATCCAAAAATAGTAGAACCTCAGAAGGAATCAGAGAAGGTATTGCTACAGATGAAAGACACCTTGAATGATCACCGACATGTTAGGTTATCAGAGACCTTTAAAGAAAATGAATGCATTGAAGTAAGAATAGGGGACTTCGACATTGACTGTGTTCTAGATGGGGAAAATCAAGTGAACATTATGCCATAAAGAACTTGGGAAGCTATAGGAAGGCCTGCTATGAGTCCTTCATTAGGAGGAATAGGGATATTCAGAGGAAAACTGGTGAACCTATGTGGAAAGATCAGTCAAATATCTATGAATGCCAATGGAACTTCGATAGAGAAATATTTTGAGATTATTAAATTTATTGAGGGCAACACCCCGTTTACTATGTTACTTGGAAAACCTTGGATTGAAAGGGATCAAGCGAGAAAGAATGAAGAAGAAAAGGTTTTAGAACAACAGAGACAAGAGTTACAAGATTTCATGACTAGAAGGATCGCAGAGTTGATTGAAGAACATGAGAACAAATCAAAGCTATTTGACACTAGAAGCCCAGATGTCAAAGATGCAAGAGCATTAGAGGACTTATAGAAGATTGAAGTATATTTCTCAGATATAGAAGAAGTATTACCCCTGAGTCTTAGGAGAGAATATCAACAACACGAAGTGACTACATCCAAGGAAAATAAGAATAATAATGGAAAGAGAATCATCTAAATGAAGCTCACTAGAAAGAAGGCTAGGAAGCTAAGTAAAAAGAGAGCTAAGATCAACAGGATACAACAAATTCCAGAGGGAACCTCGTAGAAGGAAAACTTGCAGAATTTGAACTTCGCTGAGATATCAGACCAACGACATAGGCCACTTCGGCGAGGCAAAGCAATATAGCTGTTGGAAGCTGATATAATCGTTCGAATGCCACTCCGAATGGGTCAGAAAGCATTGATGGTTCACCACTAGACTGTTGGACCGCGCCATAATGGATAGAACAAGAATTAATGAGGCTCATACCCGTTGCAAAGCAAACCATTGCCAATATTTCCTATTTATCTCGTCGCGCCATGAACGAAGAACACTTTTTCCAACTGAGAATTTGAAGCCTGTAGACTAGCAAGTGTATACAATGATCATCACACCCTTGTTGTTCATTACTGTGCAGTGTCTAAGATCATTGTGATCCCGATCTTATTAACCCCGAGCGCGTATGTCTGAGGAGCTTAACACACTTGAAGAATATGCGAAGGAAGTACTTGTTGATCTCAAGACCAATAAAGTCATGTCGGAAAGAAGGATGTCTGCAGGTGTGCAAGCATCATCAACAGGAGGAGTCCAAGCTTCTCCCTCAACTACTCATGGAGCAGGAACTTCCAAAACCATGAAAGAGACAAGAAAAAAGAACAGAGACGACATTGTGAATGCCAAGATTATTCTGTGCATTCTACCGGCTTACCTACCACCTCTGAGCGGTGACATCAATCGTGACAATGTACCCCGTGACTTTGAGTATACTTTGATCACCACGTACCTTCCGAAAGCGGCGTGTGCAGTTCATGCTGACCAGGATAAGCTCACAGTACTAAAGTTTAGTGACTTCAACCTTGGAGATTGGAAAGCTTACAACATGCTATCCCCGCATAAGTACTTAACTAGGACCAAACGAAAGAATTCCAAGATTATCCCATAGTCATGGACCTAGAACCTCATGTAGTCCACACTACTCAATGTGATGAAGATCCCGCACTTCGACAGGCACCAGGAGGTGAATGCATGTGTAAAATTACTGCTGTCTTGCTACCATGGAGGATACTTATGGTTGAACCATCGCATCACTGTGGATCCAACCTTGATCAATCGGATCATAGGGATGAGCATGAAGGGCCCTGAACCACAAGAGTTTTACCCTGGAAAGACTTCAGACCGAGCATTAGCGCAGAGGATTAAAGAGACTTACAATGATGTCGAGAAGGGCACGTGAGGTTACAAGGTAACCTCTATCTAGATCGACGCAGTGCGCCTTACCTGTCAGCTGATTGCTGAAAAGCTAGTTCGCAAGAATAGACTAACCCAAGTGACCGGATTCATAGTTGACCTCGCAGGGAAGTGCGCAGAGGGACTACAGATGAATTTGGCATAATACCTCATGAACTAGATGGAATTGGACTGCATAGAAGCACATGACCAAGGGTATGAGTTCCACTTTATTTGGCTTCTCATAATAATTGCTTTCATCGCCTGGGAGCTACCAGAAGGCATCACATTCTCGAATATCGAACCATTCGAACCACTAGCCACAAAGTTCTATACGCTGTGGTACTCCAATGACATGAAAAAGCAGTGGTAGTCCAATGCTGTCTTCCATGCCTATTACAACCAGTTGAAGATCACAATCCAGTCTACACCGCGTATCACTCCAAAAACACTTTATAGGTTTAGACCCTTGATGAAATTCAATATGGACCTCCACTTCACCTATATTATAGCGCACATTGATGAGCATAAACAATAGCTCCAGTCATACTACAAGCTGACAAAAGATGACTTGGAGGAGATTACCAAGGAATGGTCGGTGAACGTCCTTGTTCCAGCTGACCCCGCAGAGATGTTCGATGTGGATAACCCTGAAACTATGCCGGACACACATGGACCAAGCCCGAGACCTGGAACTTCGTACTGTGCCCGAGACCCCTCAAGATATAAGAGACCTAAGAGAAGCAACTTCCCACAACGTAGTTGGTAGATTGAAATCCCTTGAATTGGAATGCAAGAAACTGACTTCCAGGAGCGTTCAGACATATGAGACCCTCACAGAGAATCCAGAGTTGTAGGCATTGGAGTCACAACTCCAAGAAGCGAAGCAACACGGAAATATGTTACAAGCACAGCTGAAGGCCTTGTCCCTAGTCGAAAGAATGAAGAGGTTTCCAAAGCAGTGCATGACCCAACAACAGATCCACATGATTCAAAGTAAAGTGATGGAATTCTCTCAACGAATTCAACCAATGCAAGAGAAGGCATGTAAACTATTCATTGAAGTTGAAAACCAAGGATTAGAACTTGAACAAGTTGTGAGTACAACAGAACAACGCCTAGAGGGACCAGTCAATGACACACTAATCTAGGAGTTCATTGAACACGAGGCCATCACACTGCAGTAGGTTGAAGAATCTCGAGCTAAGCTCGAGGCATTCAAAGTAGAATTTCTCAGACCAGAGTGGCTCGGGACGAGTCACAGGTGAGTGTTGGGGGCCTGTTGGCCCTTGACCAAGTTTTGGAGTTACTTGGTCATGTTTGACCATTTTTGGGACTTCGACAGCCCGTTGAAGATGGAGCGCCAGATGAAGCAATGATCAAGGGATCTTGACCCACTTTCGGGTCCCTTTTTGGGTTTTGGGAATATGTAATGGGGAAGAGATGTCGGCCCGTGGGTTCACCCACGCTTAGGCCCACTTTTGTAAATGTATAAATAGACATCTAGGCATCTAATAAACTATCTATGTATTGTATCTATGTGATATAGGCTATGTGCCAAGTGGGATCTGTGTGATCGAGGTGTTGTGCATCTTGTAAGACTTGCAGAGCCTAGTGAATGTCCCTGTGTGAAGATATGGATGACTTTGTGCTGTAAGGCAAGGAAGAAGGATCTAGAGACCTGAGCATATCTTCTATCCTATGTGCAGTAGGGTTTGGGATTCTTTGTGCTTATAGCCGATTGAAGACGCTAATAAAGAAGAAGAGTTGGTGGACGTAGCCCCAGGGTGGGGGTGAACCACGCAAATCCGTGTGTTATGTTTTGTTCTTTGACCTGATGTGTTTATCTCTACTTTGCTAAGTGATTTGATATACTTAGATAGATATACTTATGCTTTGTGCTTCATTATATGTGTATGAATAATAGATCTGATATGTATGAAGATGCTTAGTGCTGATCTACTGTATCTGATTTGTTTTACTGTTGCTAAGTGCTAAATTACCTTAGATCTAAGTGAATACTGTGATGCTCTGTGCTCTCTGCGAGGTATAATAAGGGTTGAATATTGATGAATGATTAATTCTAAGTGCTTTGTAAGCGACATAATCACAGATCTGTGTCCTAGCTAAAGTTACATAAACTTGAGTCCTGCAACCACCCTTGCCTCTACCTCGGGTGAGACTTCATCTGCTTCGCAGGTGTTGCTGAAAGGGCCGGTAGTTAGGGTTTTGTTGGTGCGCTGTTGTAGCGTTGAACTCCGAGTCTGCCCCTGTGCCAACATCCTCTATGAAACATACAAAAGGACCTCTAAAAGAAAATAAAAAATAAAACTCTAAAATCTAGATTAGCTTGCCACAGATTGCTGCCCACTTGACTCTGCACAATAGCCTTTGTCAGTCATGAAAACTAATTCAAAAACATACAAGTCTACAAATAATATCAAGATAGATCAATGCCTCTGAAAAATAAGTGTCTGAATGATGTAATTCAACCCTGAATCTTGCTGTCTACAATAAGACCATGCTATCATAAAAAATAATTAGGCTTGTGATAAATTAAGGAATGAATGAAAACTGAACTATATCAACATAAACTCAAAGAGAAAACCTTAGTATGCTTCTCCTTCTATCCTCCTCTTGTTCCTCCCTTTCCTTCTACCTTTAAGAAAATTAGAATTGGTTGAAGTAGTTGAACTACTTCATTAGTTAAGTTAACTAAAAACTCAACCAACTTTTTAGTTAAGGGGGAAAAGTAATAAACCATAATAAGGGTTTTAAATAAATAATAACTAGTAGGTGGGACCCCTTGTGACTCCCTTTAGTTCTTAACAATCATAACATAACTAGTTAATTAAACAAAACACCCCTCCTTGTGACTCCCATCATCAAATTCATATTTGACAATTTATCTCATTGATATTTGAAATTATTTTCAAAAATATATTACTCATATATCCAAAGAAAACATGCTGTCCAAAACTTCTGAAGTCAACTGTTATAAACAATAAATAAAATAAAACTCAAAAACCATATTTTCCACTCTGAGATGCAATCTTTCCTTGGTTGCTGCTGTCACCCTTTGATTTATCTGAATTTTCCTTTGGCTGCACTGAGCCTTTAGGCCTAATCTCATTGATCACATGAGAACAATCATCACTCCAATGCATGCGGAAGGACACCAATCTATCAGAATCATTTGAAGGTGAGGAAGGGGCAGTAGTGGATTTCCCTTTGACAGGGGCATGGCGGGCCTTAATTTTCAGCCTTTTGTTTGAAGAGCCCATTCCTGTATGCATAATTGATTAGCAAATAGTTCCTTTAACAACCATACATGACAACTCTTTCAAAATATGAAATAAATTTTGGCTAACCAACATATTAGACTCATGCAATCTAATCCATACAAATTGTTTAACTGTTATCAATGAGTAGGGGGGTGAACAAAGGTTCTAGGATATGTGAGGGGCTTGTATTGAGCGAAAAGTGTTAAAATGAGGGGGTAAAATAATCATGGTTACTGCTCACATAAAACAACAATCAACTGTAACGTAAACCAAAAAGCATGTTACTGTAATCCATCTAAGAAACTGCGATTTCAAACTATTACAATACAAAATTCTCTTACTGTAATTAAATTTTAGGAACATGGAGTGAAAAATGGATATGGGATAGCAAAAAATGAAATAATGGTAGGGAAAGAGAGCGGATATTGTTCATAAAATTAATTAAGTAATCCATAAAACCCTTCTATATCAAGCACAAAAGATCCAATGCCAACCAAATGATCGCTATGATCAATTTAAACAACTACTGTGTAAAATTCAGTCAACTCTGTGTATTAAATTGCTCACTGTTCGTAATTAAATATTTAACAAAATGTCATTAAAACAAGATAATATTCCTTCCATAACAACCTGTAAAAGAGTTCTGTTTCTTCTCATTTGTCCACTTACTGTTTTAAAACAATTTCCAAATGAACACACAATCACTTATTTCCACTCTATTCAACATAAAAAATCAACCACCTTCCATGAATTATTTCCTTAATCAAACACAGACACAAAAAGAATGTCTGATTTCATCCTTCAATTCCATCTAACAATTAAATTGTAATGAGACCATATTGTCACAACACCCGTGCCTATCTCTGTTAAGATGTATGATATTCATTAAACATACATAGTGGGCAGTCAAACACAATGATCAATATTTCAATTTACAATAATCTCGACTTGCCATTTAAACACACAGTAACAACAATCGCCATTTCAACTCATACGATGCTGTGGGATACACATACCACTCAACAAAATGCGAGATCATTTCTGTGACTGACATGTCTAATTACCCCGAAGCTAAACATCAATGATGATAAGCTATAAATCCAATACAAGGAAACAACGAAAATATGCCTGAAACCATTTCTGAATTCAATCAGACTGCAACAAAACCAAACTGTTATAAAACCCATGCCCATCTCTTAAGGCGTAATCAAATAATATCCATAACATACACAGTGGACGACCACACCACAACTATTACGATTGCAATACTCCCATTTGTCAATTTAAAACACACAGTCACAACAACNTATAATCTAGTTTCTTCCTTTTGTGTTTTGTTTACCTTGCTTTTATCCCTTTTCAACTTCTCTTATGTGTTGTTACTAACATGTCTATTGTGCAGGTGTCACAGTAATGAATCCAGGAACATATAGCAAGGGTAACAATGGATAGCATAGGCCATCGTAACGTGAAATTAGTGCCTAGAGCAATAGAAAAAACACATAACATGCCTTATCCATCATTCATTTGTCGCAATTAGAACCAACACATAATAGGCCTTATCCATCACCAATAAAACCAATATTTCATCAATCATGTAGAACTATGTAAGTAGTGTCGAACAACAACATAAACATGAAATAAGAACCAAATTTGATCTCCCAATCTACAAGGGGGTCCCACCTACTAGTATTATATATCTTGTTAGCTTATAATAATAGGCTTTAGCAATACTTTGCGGGCAAAATCCTCGTTGCGATTTTAATTGTCAACAAATTGACGATTCCATAGGGAAATTTGTTTTCAACAGATTAGAACTCATAACTCATGATTTCGTAGGTCAAGCAGATATAACTAGGAAGATTATGCAACAAGGGGAAGTGAGCGGATTTAATGAAAAAATGACTGGGAATTCGGGAATAACTCATGAAAAGTGTTAAGTATGAGGGGTTTTCTCACAGTTTTCATAATCGTTCAACCGAGATCGGCTCTTAACTTCAAGGAGAAAATTTATGGACTCGCTCTCTTAAATTCTCAAATGGATGAAGAAAAGGAAAGCAGAAGTGGGAGATATCCCATTTTTTTTTTTTAGACAGTAGTGGAAGAAGATAACAAATTCAAGTGTTCTTTTAAGGGAAAACATTGTGACAACTCTGGAAGCTTGATTTCTATTGACCAACAACATCCCGTAGGAGTGACACTGTGGCAGAACTGATCCAACACCTTATTTTTGACCAAATCAACTAAAAGATGGTAAGCAACAAAATCATGTCAGAAGTAAAAATGCAAAAATTAAAACAACACCAATAAAATGAACGAATGTAAAAGAAGTAGGAAATGTTTTTAAAACAGAAAGCAGAAGTCAAACTACTGTAAAATCAGAAAAGAAAATAGTGCAAAATTGAAAGCAGAGCTAGGTTACTAGTATACATAAAATCCAAACAACGTTAGCATTTTTCACGTTGGTCCCACGTAATGTTTCAAGTGAGAGCCATTAGCACTGTAGGAAAACAATTGCTACTATAAATCCTTTAGAATGTAAGAGTTAGTATCCAACACAAAATCAATTTTGAACGGACCCAGAAATAACACTTGGAACTCTGAGGTAATAATTAGCCCTTTAACGTGTATAATTAGATCATCAAGATAGATATGGATACTGATCAATTCATCCAGAGTTGTTTGTATAAGTCTTTTAAAAGTGGTAGTTGCATCAGGTAATCCAGAAAGCAGGCATTTATAAGTCATGGTACCCCAATTAGTGATAAGAGTGGTTTTATGAGCATCTTCCCCCTTTCCCTTGATTCGACTGTAACCCAAAAAGATATCAAGTAAGGGCCTCATCTGTGACCTCACAACCTGTTGCAAAATCATTTCCATATTAATAAGAAGGAAAGGGTTTTTCATAATAGCTTGACTGAATGTGAGAAAATTAATGCAGGTTCTAATATTATTAGTGACCTTCGAAACAAGTCCCCAATTGGAAACCCATTCAGGGTACTTGACCGGAAAAATGATCCCAACCCTTAAGAAATTTTCCAAATCCCTTTGAAAAGTTGCTTTAAATGCAGAGTTAATAGATCCTTGTTTCTGCCTAACTGGTTTCATGCCCTCCTTGATGGGGATATCATGTTGTATAATACCAAGATCAAAACCATGAATATCCTCATAAGACCAAGCAAAAACATCTTGAAATCCACCAAGTAGCTTGGAAAAATTCATTTCTTCTTTATCAAAGCATTTGGCACCTATTTTAACATCATTTGAAGATTCAGGTGCCCCAATGTTCAAGGAAAGGATTTCACCCACCTTCCTTCTTGACTCCTCTTCTTTTTGTTTCTCTTTATTGCCTACATCACTCAATGAAAACGAACTCTCTAGAGGCATCAAGCCCTTAGGAACCTTGTTATTTTCTATGGATATAATTTCCTTAGGCTTAAAAGGTTCATTTTGAATGAAAACACAAATGCTCTCATATCTAGGGAAGACCTGCCAAGATTCTATACTGTCGGGGATATGTGGATGATATAGAGATTGAAAGGTACAATTAGGTATGTGAGGCAAAAGTTTCCGATTAGGAGAGGCTATGAAAACAACTAACTAATTAACCATTGAGTTTAGATCCCTCTTAATATGAGTGATGTTGAAATAAAAAAGGTTCGAGATAAGCACCCAAACAATTTGGGTGTATCATTTCATCAACTTGTTTCTGGGAGAGTGAATTTTACATACAAGGTTCACAACAAGTTCGAAATCCCCAAAAACTGAAAGGTGACCACAACCAAGATTATAGGCACTCTCAATGCCCAATAACAGAGCTTCGAATTCGGTGACAATGTTTGTGCAAGCAAACTCCAACCTATAAGAAAAATTGTGGATTTTCCCTATAGGAGAAATCAAGATGATACCAGCTCCGTTACCTTCGTTAGAGAACAAGCCATCAAAGTGCATGTGCCACATACCATCATCTAAATCAATTTGTTCGAAGGGAATATTATCCTCCTCAACAAATATGGAATACACCCCTAGGTGCTCTTCGATATAGTTTACGTTAGGATGTGGGACACTCTCTATGTAAGGTGAAATCCTTCCCTCTCTAAGGACTATAATGATTTTACCATTCAGAAGAACAGATAAATGTGTCCCGTCAAGTGAGAGGTATCCACCTGTTAAGGCTTGCCAATATCTTCCCAAGATGATTGAGTAATTTCTTACTGGCATATCAATTACCTGAATACTAAGGGTTGTCCTTATTTCAGGGTGTGCGCACAAACTAAAGTCACATCTTTAATATCACCTATGGTCGTTTGTTGTAGACTATTATAGGAGAGCATGCTTCTGGCGTTTTCATTTGTACAATAGAAGCCTAGCTCTTCCATAATAATCTTCGACATCACACTTGGGCCTGAACTGCCATCAATGAGGTAACAATGGGATCTTATCCATAATCTTTACAGAAATATAAAAAGGTTTTTTTTTTACAAGGTATCTAAAGTTATGTACACCTACTTTAATTACAGATGACTCCTCTTCATTCACCTCTTCAGAGAGATTGACTACAACAAAAGATTTTCCTTCCATGAATTGTTTTAGATGCATCCGTTGTTCAGGGACGACAACCATGTCCAGAAGGGTTGCATCTTCTTTGATGTTGGCCAACTGATTCAAGGTATTGTATTTGGAAGAGGGGAGAGGGGGAGTTGTTCCTTGACTATCAAGAACCTTAGGAACCTAAACAATAGAAGTAGGTGAGGATGATATTGGGCTAGAAGAATTGTAGGGAGGATCAAATTTTCCATTGGGAGCATAAGATTTGTTCCTAGTATTGATTACCATGACATCTTCTGGCTTTGCAAAATCTAGGACAACGATAATAGTTTCTGGTCTTTTACCAAAGATATTTTCTCTTGCACTCTTCCTTACTTCACATGTGGCTTCCTCGTGGTGTTCCTCGCAAAAGTTACACCAACTTCAAGGCAATATGGCTTTAGGCTGAAAATTATTTTCAATTGGGTTTCTAAAGGGAGGTGAAGAAGAGGATGAAGCTCTAGGGGTGAGAGGGGAGACAATCCCTTTTCACTCATATGCTATCATATGATTTTTCATATCTTGTATTAGCTGTAAGAGGGAAGACATGTTTGTTAATTTAACCGATTCTCCTTGAGGAAGACTTGTTCTTTCAAGCTGTTCTTCATACTCTAAAAAAGTATGCAGAGAGGAACCAAGATTATCAATGGATTTTTCCTCAATCTTATGATGGTAGGGGGAAGGTAATGCATTGCAGTAATGCATGAAAGCGACTTGGTTCTGAGGTCAAATAAGTTCAAGGATTTGATTATATAACTTAGTGAAACGCAAGTTGAAGGACTTGATGGTTTCACCATCTTTATAGACGATGTTATTGTATTCCCTTAACTTCTTGGCTAGGCTTTTAGATTGCCCATAAGTGGATCTGAACCAATAGATTAACTCCTCCCAAGTAGACAAAATCTTAGGAGGAAGGTCAAAGAAATTGGCTGCAACCTTTCCTTCCAAGGAATTGACGAATAAGCGCATGAAAGTATTGTTGTCATTGGATCCTATGTTGTGAAAAGCATTAGAAAATGCCACCAGGTGTTCATTTGTAGTGACAATGTTATTTCCTGAAAACCTAGGAAGATGTTCTTTGAATTTAGGAAGTGAACGAGTATAAGGTTCTAGGTTAAGAGGAGAGGACACATGCCACGTTGTGGTTGTGGTGTCTTCTTCAAACTGAAAAAGTCCATACCTTTTAATGAATTTGGTGGGATTTTTGGTAGATTAGAAAGAGATATGGTGGCTATATAAGCTACCAATCACCGACGAAGATGAAGACTGAGAAGAGGAAGCACTTCCAGTGCTACCAGAGCCACCACTAGATGCCATCTTGTGGATGATAGATGAGGGAAAGAAAGACGAACTAGATGAATCAGACAAAGTTCTCCTTAGAGAACTTTGTTGGGTAAATAACACAAAGTTCCTTCTTCCTATTTCAGCAATAGGATTAATTTCAGGTGATAAGCCTCTTCTTCTTCTAGAAACACAAGAGTCCAAGGACATGAAAGAAAGGCCAAAACTGAAGGAACAAGAAGGTTACTTCTGATTTCTAGGCTGTCTACGTCTAGCTTCCCAACGTTATTGGGCACTAATATCTCGCTCAATTGCTGCCCATGAATGATTAAGCTTAGCATGAGTATTGGCAGTGTCTAAAATGGTGTTAAACATGTTCAAAGCAATGTTGGTATGATCTTGAATACTGAGCTCAATATTGGGATACCTTGCAACATACACAACCATTAAGAAATAAAACAATCAAAGAATCAATATCATAAAAATATATGTATTTGATGATAATCGAGTATAAAAATTAACCAGAGAGATATTGAAGATCTCCCCAGTATGGTCGCCAAATAAATGTTGAGGAAAAGATATGAAATGATCTTACTCAAGCATTTTCAGATTTTGCTTGGCTAAAGAAAAATATATGGGAATGTCACCCTATTTTTATAGCCATCAAAATTAATATCCTAACTCACAAGTATTGATTACAAGTGCTTAGGCTAGTCTTTTTATAAATAAAATCTTGCTGGAAAATTCTTTATTTATATGATTTTCTGAATATAACAATTGCTGAAATAAATGTAGATACATAAGTAAAGACACCAAAAAGATAATCAAGACATATGAGACATAAAGCAATTCTTTATTTTATTCCAATTAATCAAAGAGTCATTCTCTTTACAACATTTCATGAAGAAGTTTTGGACCAAAGTCAAACTTAGATGTCCCCAATGAAACATACAACATGACCTCTGACAGAAAATAAAAAATCGAACTCTAAAAGCTGGATCAACTTGCCACATATTGCTTCCCACTCGACTCTGCACAATAGCCTTTGTCAGTCATGAAAACTAATTCACAAATAAACAAGTCTACACAAACTATCAAAGATAGATCAACACCTCTGAAAAACAAGTGTCTGAATGATGTAATTCAACCCTGAATCTTGCTGTCTACAATAAGACCTTGCTATCATAAAAAATAATTAGGCTTGTGATAAATTAAGGAATGAATGAAAACTGAACTGTCTCAACATAAACTCAAAGAGAAAACCTTAGTATGATTCTCCTCCTATCCTCCTCTTGTTCCTCCCTTTCCTTCTGCCTTTAATCAAATTAGAATTGGTTGAAGTAGTTGAACTACTTCATTAGTTAAGTTAACTAAAAACTCAACCAACTTTTTAGTTAAAGGGGAAAAGTAATAAACCATAATAAGGGTTTTAAATAAATAATAACTAGTAGGTGGGACCCCTTGTGACTCCCTTTAGTTCTTAACAATCATAAAATAACTAGTTAATTAAACAAAACACCCCTCCTTGTGACTCCCATCATCACATTCATATTTGACAATTTATCTCATTGATATTTGAAATTATTTTCAAAAATATATTACTCATATATCCAAAGAAAACATGTTGTCCAAAACTTCTGAAGTCAACTGTTATAAACAATAAATAAAATAAAACTCAAAAACCATATTTTCCACTCTAAGATGCAATCTTGGTTGCTTCTGTCACCCTTTGATTCCTCTGAATTTTCCTTTGGCTATGCTGATCCTTTAGGCTTAATCTCGCTGATCACATGAGAACAATCATCCATCCAATGCATGCGGGAGGACACAGATTTATCAGAATCATTTGAAAGCGAGGAAGGGGAAATAGTGGTTTTCTCTTTGACAAGGGCATGATGGGCCTCAATTTTCAGCCTTTTTTTTGAAGAACTCATTCTTGTATGCATAATTGATTATCAAATAGTTCCTTTAACAACCATACATGACAAATCTTTCAAAATATGAAATATATTTTGGTTCGACAACATATCAGACTCATGCAATCCAATCCATACAAATTGTTTAACCGTTTTCAATGATAAAGGGGGTGAACAAAGGTTCTGAGATATGTGAGGGGATTGTTGTTGGATTACTGAGAGGGGGGGTGAATCAATAATATAGAAATTTAATCATTTTTAACCATATAATCCAAGTGTTATATCAATGTATCATTATCATCCAATAACTGCATATTAAATAAGCAATGAAAAAAAGAACAATCATACACATACACAGTACACCAGTGTTTTACGTGGAAACCCAAAGAGGGAGAAAACCACATAATTCTTTTTCTTATATGTCTTGAAGAATTACATTCATTGGAAGCACCGACTTCCTTTGTTTTCTAGCTGCAATTGGAAGGAGGCTCCACCCCCCTAGTTTCTTAGGCTACAACCTGAGGGAAGCTCCAAATCCCCAATTCTCTGGCTACAACCAGAAGAAGGCTACAACCCCCTATGTTCTTCGACTACAACCGGAAGGTGGCTACAACCAATTGTCCTTTCCCTATCCAACCGCCCTGATGTATAAGTAGAATGATGGAACCACTGTAACACTATCACTGTGAGATATACTACTGTAAACTTGTACCAATCAACCTGCACCAAATAACCTGTACCATCAACCTGAACCATGCATCAACCATGCATCAACCTGTACCACAACTTGTAATCAAATTGTACCATAAAAAAGTGCATCAACCATGGACCAACCTATACCAAACAACCTGTAATCAACCTGTACCATAAACAAGTGCATCGACCATGCACCAACCTGTACCTCAACCTGTACCATGAACAAGTGCATCAACCATGCACCAAACCTTTATAAATAACTTGTCACAAAAAATTGTCCAAAAAACCTATCACAACAACTTGTTTCATCAATCTTATCAACCAAATCATATCTACTCACCAATATCAATCACCAAGACAACTCTCAAAGATGTGCATCAATGAAGCATAACACAACAACTCATAATCATCACCAAGATCAATTTGTGCTTATAATAATACAAGTATGCTACATCATCCATAAACCATGTGTCAACAATACTACTAACAAGTGTCTCCAACCATGTACCAAGTATGTACCAATCATGTATCAACTATTCATCAACTATGACTCATCAAGATGTACCAATATCTTCAACTATACACCTCATGTATGTGCCAACTCATCAACTACTTGTCTCAACCATGTAACTCAACCAAATACCCTCATCAATTTCATAATCTAAATCTTATTTGTAACTTTGTAATAGACCTAGTGTATATGATCACATACCTACAAACCTTCCTTAACTTTAACAACAAGAGACTAGCATTTTCATCAAACTTTTCTTTAGTCTTACATGACTAGTTTTGGATCAGTCAACAACCCTAACTTGAAATAATCATAACTATTGTTAAGAACCAAATATCAATATAGCATAGAAAAAAATCAGAATAAGTACTCAACGCCTTGAAAAAGAGAGAAATTCAGATGATAAGCCTCTTCGAGGGGGCAACCTCCTTATGCCCACATAAATGTACAATTCCAAGATGATTCCAAATGAAAATGTCTCCTTGGTATATATAGGAGACTAGGAGGTATAATTAC
>JZKD02S1179083.1:1499371-1512584 GCA_000966675.3 Picea glauca | reverse complement strand
TCCTTCAGATCCATAATATATGGCCAAATCCCACGAAAATCCAAAACTGTCCATGATTTAAGGCTAAAACAGGGTATTTTCTGCTGAAGTGGCCTTGTTTGACCAGCGTTGACCGGACATCTGGAAGGCTCAGATATCGAAGATGATAGCTCATTATCCATCCTTGTACATCAGGGAACACGACCCAAGTCTTATATTTCGCCCAGGTGTCCTGCAAGTACACGAAGGTAGGAGCAATTACGGGATTTAGTCAAATCCTGTAATTTCTAATAAATTTTCAATTTTAATGCCAAAATTTAGAAAACTCAATTCTTAAGCCAAAGAATGATAAATATACCTTGGATAAGTTGTTTTATGGAAAATATGGAATGAAATGAAGGCAAAATGGATGGATATAGAGGCAAAAGTGTGGTTTATAGAGCAAAAAGGAAGCATAAAAATGTACTCAACAAGGATCTGAAAAAATTCCTCTATTTTACACTAGTCCTCGCATTCAAGACAAATTTCTCTAACTATATGTCATCCTCACTCAACAGGGACATCATTTTCTAATCATAGTGAAACATTGTCTAGTGTTGTTCATGGGTATCCCACTTATGATAAACATATGTAATCCATTATGCAAGCATGCCAATAGTGGAAGCATTACATTATGGGAAAGAAAATTATCATCCACATTGATCACAAGCCTCTATAATTCATGTAGACATAAGGAAAGATACATAATGACCACCATCATAAATATTCCACATACCTATAATAATTTCACCTTAATATTAAGTACAAGAAGGGAAACACCAACCATGTTTCTAATTTCCTTAGTCATTGCCTGGTTGTGTCCCTCACCACAACTCTTAAATTCTATGGGCATGAGACCTCTAGGTGGCCACAATTATACAACAATGACTTTGACTTCACTGCTACTTATTAGACCTTGAGTGTTGAGAAACAAGTTTCAGACTTCCACCTCCAAGATGTGATCATGTACTATCTCGACCATATTTATGTTCCTTCAAGCAAGTGTGAAAATCTAATTTGGGAGGTACATTATAATTGGGTGGCATGGTACTTCGGGGTGGAAAAGACAATATTAATACTTCATAATTATTTCTATGAACCTAAGCTTCGACATGATGTCAACCAATACATCAAGTCATGCACTTTCTGTTCCATCGCTAAGGCATCCATTAAGAAGCATGGGCTATACACTCCTCTCCATACACAAAAGCATCCCGAAGATTCCATTTGCATGGATTACATGTCAGGGTTTCCCTCCACCAAACATGGTCACGGTTGTGTTTTTGTGGTCATTGATCAGTTCTATGAGATGGCCATAGTGACACCTTGTAAAAAGAGTATCACAATCAAGGCATTGCTAAAATATTTTTTTGCATGTTTGGGTTGATTTTGGGTTACCATGGACCATCATTTTAGATATGGATACTAGGTTCCTCAACACCTTTTGGTCCAACCTATGGTCTCTAATGGACACCAAGTTGACCAAATGGACTACCTTTCATCCCCAAATAGATGGACAAATAGAGGTGGTCAAGATGATGATTGTGCATATCCTGTGCATGTACAACTTCAAGCATCCATGTACATGGGATGCGAGCCTCCCATATGTTCAACATAGCTATAAAAAATCCCTCTACAACTCTATTGGTCACATCCTTTTTCAGGTGTGCTTGGGTTCCAACCATTGCCCCCCATTGATGTAGCTCCACTCCTTCCATCTTCCTCGACAGAGTCCTCCCATGTTTAGACCAAGGTCAACAGAGCAACCAAATTCATTGAATGGATCTAACACCTCCAACAATAGGTTCATGATATCTTGGGTAAGGCTAATGATTATTATCAATGACATGACCAACATCGGGTTCCTCACAAGTTTCAAGTTGGTGGCAAGGTGTGGTTTTATTTGTAGAAAGAGCACCTCACAAGCTCCCATATGAATCTCAGACCACTTTGATATGGACCTTACACCATCACCAAGGATGTGGGTGACAATGATTTAAAATTGAGTATTCCTCATTTCGTTGGCTTGCACCTAGTATTTAATGTGGCATTGCTTCGACCATATTTCCCACTTCTGCTGGACACCTCGGAGGTGGCTAAGAAATTGCCCCCTACAAAACTCAATCCTAAATTCATTTCATAGGCTCCAGTGGATCAGATCATGGACACCAAAATTAAGGGAATCCATTAGTAGAGCATACAACTCTATTGGGTTGTCAAAGCAGGACAACTACTTCAACAAGGTAACTGTCTCACCAAGGTTCAAATTCAACAAAAGTTTCCCCATCTCATGAGGGAACTTAATGAAATGATGGCCATTTCTTCCTAAGGGCAGATGACTGATTCAAGTGGATATCTATATCCACCCACCTGTTCCATTGAATCATCATGGTTTTCCATCTTGGTCAATCACAGTTCTCCATATTGGTCATTTTTGATATAATTTTTGGGTCCTAAACTTCTAGGACCATTTTGAGGCCTACTGGAAATTGTACTTCTCAATTATATATTTCCAATGAGATACTGTGCACCCCAAACATAAATTGTATGCAAAAGTTGTGCCACCAGGAAGTTGGTATATCAACTAACCACCTCAAGGCCCGAAAACCTTTTGGTGCTTCACATCCCAAGGTTAGGGTTTTGGACCGTTAGGGTTCTTTCTTTATGTTAAAATGTCATTCTTTTGGCCTCTTGTGATATATTTCTACGAATGAGTGTATTCAACATCTCTTTCTCTTTAGACATAAACTACCACCATTCTATCCAGTTTGTTTTCTACATTATTCTACTATTTTATTCATTAATAGAAGTTGAGTTTCATTATATTTATGTGTTCTATGTTATAGTTTTGTTTGTATTTCATTTCATTCTCAATATAATTTGGATGAGTAAATCTTTAGCGATGAATATGAGTTGCGTTATTTTTCTCCAATAGAAATAGTTTATGTTAGTGAGCTTTGCTAATATAATTTTACTTGTCACCATTGAGGAAGAAAAAATGCCAATTCAACACAAGTTGTCCCACTTCAACATAGGATGAGAAAATCTATCTCAATATCAAGACCCAACCACCACCAAAAATATATTTTTATTAATTTTCAGAACACATAAGAAAGCAAAAAAAAGCTAAAAAAAAAATTACAAGCAATTCTCCTTCAATACATAATCCCCTTAATGAGATTTAAAGGGATAACATAATCCCCTAAATGATATTTAAAAGATAACCTTTTTTACAATGTCGTGTGAAAAAACTTTAAAAAATAAATATTGTCTCACATGCACAATTTAACACAAAGTACAATTACAATTGTATGCCAGTTATTTTTTTAAAAATAACTACACCTCTCATATTAAGAGCAAGCTTCCAATGTACACCTTTGATTTCTTTGTTCCCCACAAGAAATTCAATACAATGCATCGGGACCGTACACCACCATGAAAAGGATAATTTCCACCACTTTATTTTGCATCAATTCATTCTTCTAATCATACTCCTTTATTTTGTTTCTCCGATCAAACTTCTGCAGCTTGCCACCATTTTTATCTAGTTCTTTTGGTGGATGTGTGAGTGCGAGGAAAATTAGATGAAAAAAAATGAAGATTTTCTTAGCACCCGAATCTCGATTTCATCTCATGGAGGGTAGCATAATGTGACCATATCACATACTAGAACATACAACACAATTGAGAAGTACTTCTTTTTTCATATACCATTTATCTCGATCATGGGATCCAATATGTTTAGAATGATTGAAAGATATTTTGGTAACTCTCAAAAGGGGAAGGAAATTGTTGGGATTTGGTGACAATGAATTCCTTCAAGGATGGAGTTGGATCCTATTATTCTGCATTGGTTACAACCAAATAGACCAAGTTAGAATATGGATAGGTATTGCATTTAATAATCAGTTTCTTGTGTGAATGTATAAATTCATGTAAGCCTATAGAGACAAAAATAACTGTGAGAGACTCAGTGTATGAGAGACTTGCAAATCTGATGTAATCTCCATAATCCAAATAATAAGACAACTGATGCCTATGCTTAGTGGACGTAGCCCAACATTTGGGTGAACCACATGAAATCCCTGTGTCTATTTCTTATGTGTGTAATTGTTAATTATCATTGAGAATTGTGTTTTCCACATTGACAATTCTAACAAGTGGTATCAGAGCTGGTTGGAGGAGCTTTAAATTATTGGAGGAACCACAAAAGTGAAGGTGCATCAATTTATACATCTCCGCAGGTAGCTCCTCTAAAAGGGTGTGGAGACTTATTACTCAACCTTACGTTCGTGAAAAATTCCAAAAATTTCCGCAGTTGAAAAAAAAAATAGTGCATAAATGTTTTAAGGTTTCCGCACTTAAAGTATATCGAGAGGTGTGGACTCCCCACAAATTCTAAAAATTTCCGCAGTTGAAGAAAAATAACAATGCATAAATGTTTTAAGGTTTCCGCACTTAAAGTATATCGGGGGGTGCCGACTCCCCGCACTCCAGTGTTGAGTGAGGTGCGACGGCTCCCTTAAATCCAAAATTTGCGACTCTCTTAAATTAATTCCCATGATTTTATGCATGGTGCGACTTGTTTTGAAAGTTTATGCCTTTATATATTATATTGTATGCATAAAATGTGGAGGAGTGTATGCATAAGTGAACATTGCAAGTCATGTGGGTGTATAAGGTAAAAAAGGTTTTTTAATTGAGGGATTAAATATAATGTTTAAAAGGTGGATGGTTTTTTAAAAAGTAAAACTTTTTCTTTATAAAACTTTTTTATTATTATTATCAAAAGGGGTTTTTGGATTAAATCTTTTTTAAATTATTATTCAATATTAAGTAAGATTATTTCTCCACATTATTATTCAAAAGGTCTTGGTAGGGAGATTTTTTGTGCAAATAGTTAAGATGCAGAGTTCGAAGTTTGAAGTTGAAAAGTTTAGCGGTAAAAACAACTTTGAGTTCTGGAAGCTCAAAATGCACGATATGCTCATGCAACGAGGCATGATGAAGGCACTTTTGGGAAAAGCAAAACAACCCGTGTCCATAACAGATGATGACTGGGATGAGATGGATGCGAGAGCACTGAGTGTCATACGCTTGTGTTTGGTCGACGGTGTTCTGTTCAATATTGTCTCGAAGAAGACAACAACCGGTTTGTGGACGAACATGGAAAGTCTATATATGATGAAATCCTTGATGAGCATAATCTACTTGAAGAGACAGTTGTACAGTTTGTGGATGAAAGAAGGTACAAAAGTTGTTCACCATTTAAATACTTTCAACACTCTTATAGTTCAATTGACTAGTATGGAAGTTAAATTAGAATATGAAGATAAGGCTATTACACTATTGTGTTCGTTTCTTGAGTCGCGGGATAATCTAGTCACCTCTATTAGCTTTAGCTCAAAAGAAGTTTTAGATTATGACTCTATTGTGGGAGCTTTGTTGGCTGAGGAGATGAGGAGAAAATCTAGTACAGAAACCTCAAATTTAGAGGCGATGTTGGTCAGAGATCGAAATAAAGAGCATAATTAGAGAAGTTCCTCTCGATCTAAGTCAAGACACAAAAAGGGTAAAGCAAAATGATGGTACTGTGGCAAAACAAGACATCTCTAGAAATATTGCTGGAAGAGAAAGGAATCTGAGGAAAACTCTACGAAGGAAGAAAATTTGACTGTAACAAATTCAGGTATAATTGATCATGTTTTATCCATTTCTAGTAATTTACAATATCAAGAAGAATGACAGTTAGATTCAGGTGCCTCCCACCACATGTGTTCACATAGAAATTGGTTCATTTCTTACCAATCTGTTGATGAGGGTGTAATGTTTATCGGAAATGGTATTCGCTGTAAAACTGTTGGGGTTGGCAGTATTAGAATTAGGATGTTCGATGGTATTGTTAGGGAATTAATGGATGTTAGATATGTACCTAAGCTTAAATCAAATTTGATTTCATTAAGAGGGTTGGATTCTTGTGGATATAAGTATACAGGTCAAGGTGGAGCTCTCACAATGTCGAAAGGTAATTTAGTAGTGATGAAGGCAACAAAGGTTGATAACCTTTATAAGCTGGAAGGCAGTACTGAAGTAGCATATGAAGTGACAGATGTATCTTCTTTTTTATGGCAAAAGCATCTTGGTCATAATATCAAGAAAAAATTGCAGGTACTGGTAAGAGGTAAATCAATTCCAGGCTTAAAATCTTTGTTGTTGAATTGTTGCTTGTTTTATATTTCTGCAAGTTATGATGATGGTATAAAGGGATGTTGTGTGTGGGATCCTACTTCTCACAAGGTCATCATTGATAGAGATAGAGTATGTATGGAACAAACAAAAGGGTTGATTCAAGATCACAATGGTAAATTTGTTTGCATGCTAGGTAATTCATTGTATATCCTATTAGTACCCAGGCAAATATACAAGATGTTTGAATCCTTCATAGTGAGTCAGAATTTTTCAAAGGGTAGGAATGACTATATGGTTTATAGTACATTCACAGTCTTGATGTTCTTTGCTGATAATATGCTTGATGCAAGTCGAAGCATGAATAAAATCAGTGAGAAAATGACTCAGGTGGGAAGGATAATTTAGATGAGGGATCAAGGAGTAGAAAAACAAATTAAGGGCATGGAAGTACATAGAGATGGTAATGGTAAGCTGTGGTTGGAGTTCAGTATGAACATTGTAAAACCAATCTTTATCCCTCTTGCTTTCCATTATAAGTTTTCTTCAAGCATAGGGCCTGTCTATAAAGAAGAAAACGTTATGTCTCGTGTAAGTTTAGTAGTAGGTCTGTTGTATGCAATGAAATGGTTCAGACTAGATGTTTCACATGCTAATGATGTTGTCAGATACGTGACAGATTTAGGTGTTGTAGTGAAATGGGTTCTTCATCGTTTGAGAAGCACAAATGTCACCTATAATGGTTACACTAAGATGCTCTCTGATAACTGTAATGTATATTTTACAGGTGTTTTGGACAGGAGGAGGGTTATCACTAAATGTGTCTCACAACACAATTGTGGAAGACATGTTGGAGGTGGAGTGACCCCTCAAGAAATCCAAACTCGTGCAAGTCACCCAGGCAAGATCATGAAACCAACTTTATTAGAGAAGTTGTAGTGGTGCTTGTCTTATCTTGGCTTGCAACAAAGGTGATGAACAAAAGGAAGGAGCAAGGTATCAAGTTAATTGTTGTCAAGGTGGAGATTGTTGGGATTTGGTGACAACGAATTCCTCCAAGGATGGAGTTGGATCCTATTATTCTGCGTTGGTTACAACCAAATAGACCAAGTTAGAATATGGATAGGGATTGCATTTAATAATCGGTTTCTTGTGTGAATGTATAAATTCATGTAAGCCCATAGAGGAAAAAACGATTGTGAGAGACTGAGTGTATGAGAGACTTGCAAATCTGATGTAATCTCCATAATCCGAATAATAAGACAATCAATGCCTATACTTGGTGGATGTAGCCCAATGTTTGGGTGAACCACGTGAAATCCCTGTGTCTATTTCTTATGTGTGTGATTGTTAATTATCATTGAGAATTGTGTTTTCCACATTGAAAATTCTAACAGAAATGAGAAGAATGCGACCAGATCACAAGATAAAAACTCCTCAAAATGTGACCAGATCGAATATGTATTCAACTGCCTCACTACCTCTTTCTCAAATTGCCTTGACCACACATAGGACAACTGCATCCATATGCTGCAGTATGTCGAACCACAAGAAAAACAACAAATCATGTGTTGTTGGTTTGCACCTCGGATCATTTTGTCTTCCTCTTCAAACAATGAAGATAAACAGATAATGAAAGATTTTTTTTTCCAGCTCTTAAAGAACAAACACTACCAATGCAATGCATCCTTTTTTGTGAGAAGAGCAATGCGAACTTGATCTGTGCAATGGAAATGCACTTTTTTTTTCCACATATGACAACAATGAGAGATGACAACCAAGCTCTAACACAAAATGAATAAAAATAAACCATCATTAATACCACAACAAAGATTCAATAGTCACACACATTTCAACAGTCACGCACATCAACTCAAACATTCTCATTATCAAGAAAAACATTTATACATGTGCAAGAGTTATTGCATGAAGTGACCAACTCCTAAAAAAACTCAACAATCTCTCCACAATTCACTCAATTAATATTAAAATAACTCTCAAAATATACCTTCGAGATATAACAACATTAACAAATAGATTTAGAACAAACCAAATGAGTCAATAACCCAATATTTTCTTTTCAAAAAAATGTGCGTAAGTCTATATGGTCAATCAAACCACTCATGCAAGTTCATCTAATTTACCATGCTAAAATAAAATACATATGTCAAAGGATACTTATCTCCTAAACTATATCTATATAAAAAAGTACACATAAACTAATACCAAGGGTTCCATGCCCCTACATTCCCCTCAATGACTACCTATCAGTATGTACCAAGGGTTCCATGTTCATGCATTCCCTTCAAGTATAATTTTCCAATGGTGGGGAATGATATCATGGTTGGGACTTAACTAACCCAACTCGTTCAACACTAGTGAGAGACTAATGATCATTAAGGAATACATATTGACACCTTATTGCATTTTGCTCAATAAATCCCCATGAGTGACCGAATATGTGGCCTACCCTCATGAAAATGTGTAACCTCTAGGAAAAAACATAGAAAATATGTTTTTCAGCCTGTTTCTTGGAAGGTAGTTCTAGTAGGAAATACTAATCAACCTAGATCCCCTCACTCAATGGTATTGATATCACATCTCTCCATACAATCCTTTTCCCATGTGTAAGATTAATTAGAAAATGTTTCCCTATCTTTGCACACATCTAGAGATAAACAAATCAAACAACACTATCTAATAATCATGAATAAACAATAACTATTTTCATATACATATCAATCATACATAAATCAACCTCACCTTGGGTCCACATACCTTGACTCAATCCAAACTCCATATGCACATGTGGTTCTTCCTGTCTAATCCAGGTGGATCTCAGTGGCCATCCACCTTTTCCACTGAATCAACATTTCGAGCCTATGGTTTTGATAAACCATGATATTCACACTTTTGATGGGGAATGGAATGTAATGCCATCTTCATTTGTTAATTACAAACGTCATGTAATTATTTCCTACTGGTCTTATGTACATGTCTACAACATAGCGTTAATGCACTGGAGCCCATTATAACTCCATGGTTAAGTGTGCTCGGGCTAGAGTAGTACTGGGATGGGTGACCGCTTAGAAAGTCCTAGTGTTTTACATGCCTATGACATTTTATAAACTTAGACCGATTTATCCCACATGCATCATGGGAATTGTTCTCCTCTCACTC
Organism: Picea glauca; assembly: GCA_000966675.3. Lineage (NCBI taxonomy): Eukaryota > Viridiplantae > Streptophyta > Pinopsida > Pinales > Pinaceae > Picea > Picea glauca. Next base: position 1,503,200 of record JZKD02S1179083.1, on the reverse strand, counting down.
TCTCATATATAATTGAGGTGAAGTAGGCCCTTTAAACATGAAATGGAGTGTGATGTAGAGCTTGTTGTGAATCAAGCATAGCCAACATATTTTTCTCTTCAAAGATAAGCTACCCTATTCTATCAGTTTGTGTTCTACACTGTTTTTCTATTTTATTCATTAATAGAAGTTGTGTTTCACTATATTTCCATGTTCTCTGCTATATATATATATATATATTTTTTCTCATTTCATTCTCAAAATAATATAGATCAATGGTATTATAGTAGTCTTCTCCTTCTCGTTTCTCAAAGCAGGTCCTCGATGAGGTCAGGGTATAAAGAGTTGGGTCTCAAGCTAATTTTTCTTGAGGAAAAATGCTCTCTCCAGCCCAAACAACCTCCTATAGCAGAAGAACATAGAGATGACGAATCAGGAGATCCTTTCAAGAAGTTTCTAGAGGAATCCCTTGTGTGACATAGGAACGAGATGATGGAAAAATTCACTCATATCCTTTGAAGACTACCGATGGTGACGACCGAAGCATCTTCGACAAACATCCATTTCAGAGGCCTGACATCCTTCAAGGTACAATTCAATTTTGATATCCCCTTATTTGAAAACCAAATATATGCAAATGCTCTAGAAAAATGGTTGAATATGCTAGAAGGTTATTACTCTGTTTAAATTTTCTCCGACAGTGAAAAGATCACCTTCATGCTCCTTAAATAGTTTCCTCATGTTAGAGCTTGGTGGAAAGGTTACTGGGATAGGTACATTGGAGATGAATCTACACCATTCGAGAGATAACCCACTTGACAGGCCTTTTTAGATGCTATAAAGAAGGATTTATACTTTGTTAGAAAGTATGATGACTAGAACATGAGATGGATGACTTTGCGTTAGAAAAGAGACCAGATGCTGTCAGAGTACACCAACATATTGCATACCTTACACTCAAATATGGGTATCAAAGACTATGAGTGACACATGGTTTTGAAGTACCGCAGTGGTCTACACAGGTACATTCAAGGAGAGATGGATTTCTTGGAAATCTCCTCACTGGGCGATTCTTATCATTATGCAATCAAAATAGAGTAGAAATTCAAGCAATGGAGTAAGCGAGAGTTTGGGTTTGAAAATACGCCACAATAGAAGCATAGAAAATGCAACTCTAACTCACAAAATGAAGGACATATTAACATGGAATGCCAAAATCAAGAGAGCCAATCCAAGATGCATGCAAAGAAGGGTAGCATGAAGTTTAATAAAGACACTAGAAAGTGGTGCAAGTTACGAAAAATCCCTTGGAACAACACCAATGAATGTCACTCAAAACAGTCATTGGTGGCTTAGATCAAAGAAAAAGAATCATAACCTAACTCAGAATTAGAGCACAATAAAGGGAAACAGATCATCGATGAATAACCCACTGCTACAATCATGGCCACAATAATACAACATGAAGAACCAGAAGATATTGAGGAGGGGGAATGCCTCTTCTACTCACATATGTGGGTAAAGGGGACCCCACTACATTTCATTGTTGACAGTGGGATTAGAAGAACCCAATATCAGTTGAGGTTCTCAAGAGATTGAAGCTTCCAACGATGCCACTCCCCCAGAAATACACCATCAGATGGTTGATTTGGGGGCGAGACATCTGTGTCAGCCAACAGTGTCTCATGTCCTATGGCATCGAGCCCTTCAAGGATGAGTTAGCGTGTGATGTTTCCCCACTTGAAGTCTATGATGTTCTTTTAGGAAAACCATATATGTGGAAACATCATGCTATCTATGAGTCTCGAACCCACAATGGAATTTTTACTCTGGGAGTTCATCTCTACAGGGTACTAGAGGTAGATTTGACTAGTACCACTTCATTGATCTTGAAAAAATAAAGCCACAGAGTAATATCTCAGAACAAAATTTTTTCCCTCTTCACAATCCAATCAGATGGTGAATAGAAGGTCAATGCGACCACTATAGCCTCGACCCAAGACATTTCTATCTAGAAGAAGCAGGTTGACAAGATTGTATAGGAGCACAAAGAGAATGAGAGTCTTCCATATGTTCAACATAGCTCTATTTTCCAAAACCCTTTTCAGGTGTGTTTGGGGTTCCAACCATTATCCCCCATTGATATAACTCTTTTTGTTGCTTCATCATCGACATAGTCCTCCCACACTCAGAACAAGGCAGATCATGCATCCAAATCTATTGAATGGATCCAACACCTCTAACAGGTTCATGAAATCCTTCTACATGAAAAGTACAAGCATGACATCTACTTCAACAAGGAAAGAAACTCACCAAATTTCAGATTCAATAGAAGTTTCCCCATCTCCAGAGGGAACTTGACACACTCGGGACCATTGCTTCCTAAGAAGGGAGGAATGATCCAGGTGGATCTCGGTGGCCAACCACCTTTTCCACTAAATTAGCATTTCGAGCCCATGGTTTTGATAAACCATGATATTCACCCTTTTGATGGGGAATGGAATGTAATTCCATCTTCATTTGTTAATTATAGATATCATGTAATGGTTTCCTAGTGGTGTTATGTACATGTCTACAACATAACGTCAATGCATTCGAGCCCATTAGAACTCCATAATTAAGTGCGCTTGGGCTAGAGTAGAACTGGGATGGGTGATGACCCGAGAAGTCCTAGTGTTTTACATGCCTATGGCATTTTATAAACTTGGACCGATTTATCCCACATGCATCATGGGAATTGTTCTCCTCTCACTCTCTCATATATAATTGAGGTGAAAGAGGCCCTTTAAGCATGCAATGGAGTGTGATGTAAATATTGTTGCGGATGAAGCATAACCAACATCTCTTTCTCTTCAGAGATAAGCTACCACATTCTGTTAGTTTGTGTTATACAATGTTTTTCTATTTTATTCACTAATAGAAGCTGGGTTTCATTGTATTTCTGTGTTCTCTTCTATATTTTTGTTTTTGTCTCATTTCGCTCTCAACATAATGCATATCATTGTCGCACTTGAAAAACCATCAATAAAATCATATAACATAATGAATTTCATCATATAATCATGTATTCATTTTCAATGTTCCATAACATCACTTATCACTAATAGTTCACACATACATCAATATCAATATACAATTCAATCTACTCATAGGTCACAAAGAGTCATCACATCATATAGTAGAATCTTGCTATCTCACCATCACAAGGATAACAAAACATAAACCAAAAAAGATATATGTATGCATCAAGAAATAATCAAACCAAATCAAAAGTGTATATCACATCATCTATACATATCTCTGTCAACCAATCGGGTCATTCTTATAACTAAAATGCCCTCAAATAATAAACAACATATTAGTCAAATAAAGTCAAAGCAAAGGAGGGAAATAGAAAATGAGTGCAATAATATTATGTGACTCGAAAATAATGTATCCCTATATAATAGGTAGCTTGCAGCTAATGAAGAGAAAAATAAATCATGCATTTTGTAGGATTAGAATAAACCATGATTAGTTGGGTAGACTCAACAATATATTTACATGGTCATAACTGGACACTTGTCAAGTTTAGAATTATCTTTAGCCACTTGGTGACTCGTTCCCATCCCTTGTGAACTTAGGATAAATAAATATCCATAAATTATACTTTTTGGAAACATTAATAAAATATTCCCTTGGACTTAAGCCCCCTTGTCTTAACCCCTCTTCATAAAATTTTAACCCCGTTTTGTCTTTTCAATGGATTTTAACCCCCCGTCTCTTTTCATCTGATGGATTTGTGCGCAACGATGTGATTTTATTAATAATTTGAGTGTGATTACATTTTACAAGGATAAGCACACTAGCC